>JAXIVJ010001842.1:0-17500 GCA_036785665.1 Chirona hameri
AACTGGACACTCTCCCCTCCTCATCCTCCTCAGGCTGGGGACAAAGGTCCTGTGTCAGCATAACCTACCCAAGACAGACAAACTGGACACTTTCCCCTCCTCATCCTCTTCAGGCTGGGGGACAAAGGTCCTGTGTCAGCATAACCTACCCAAGACAGACAAACTGGACACTTTCCCCTCCTCATCCTCCTCAGGCTGGGGACAAAGGTCATGTGTCAGCATAACCTACCCAAAACAGACAAACTGGACACTCTCCCCTCCTCCTCCTCCTCAGGCTGGGGACAAAGGTCCTGTGTCAGCATAACCTACCCAAGACAGACAAACTGGACACCTCCCCTCCTCATCCTCCTCAGGCTGGGGACAAAGGTCCTGTGTCAGCATAACCTACCCAAGACAGACAAACTGGACACCCTCCCCTCCTCATCCTCCTCAGGCTGGGGACAAAGGTCCTGTGTCAGCATAACCTACCCAAGACAGACAAACTGGACACTTTCCCCTCCTCATCCTCCTCAGGCTGGGGACAAAGGTCCTGTGTCAGCATAACCTACCCAAGACAGACAAACTGGACACTCTCCCCTCCTCATCCTCCTCAGGCTGGGGACAAAGGTCCTGTGTCAGCATAACCTACCCAAGACAGACAAACTGGACACTCTCCCCTCCTCATCCTCCTCAGGCTGGGGACAAAGGTCCTGTGTCAGCATAACCTACCCAAGACAGACAAACGGGACACTCTCCCCTCCTCATCCTCCTCAGGCTGGGGACAAAGGTCCTGTGTCAGCATAACCTACTCAAGACAGACAAACTGGACACTCTCCCCTCCTCATCCTCCTCAGGCTGGGGACAAAGGTCCTGTGTCAGCATAACCTACCCAAGACAGACAAACTCGACACTCTCCCCTCCTCATCTTCCTCAGGCTGGGGACAAAGGTCCTGTGTCAGCATAACCTACCCAAGACAGACAAACTGGACACTCTCCCCTCCTCAACCTCCTCAGGCTGGGGACAAAGGTCCTGTGTCAGCATAACCTACCCAAGACAGACAAACTGGACACTCTCCCCTCCTCATCCTCCTCAGGCTGGGGACAAAGGTCCTGTGTCAGCATAACCTACCCAAGACCGACAAACTGGACACTCTCCCCTCCTCATCCTCCTCAGGCTGGGGACAAAGGTCCTGTGTCAGCATAACCTACCCAAGACCGACAAACTGGACACTCTGCCCTCCTCATCCTCCTCAGGCTGGGGACAAAGGTCCTGTGTCAGCATAACCTACCCAAGACCGACAAACTGGACACTCTCCCCTCCTCATCCTCCTCAGGCTGGGGACAAAGGTCCTGTGTCAGCATAACCTACCCAAGACAGACAAACTGGACACTCTCCCCTCCTCATCCTCCTCAGGCTGGGGACAAAGGTCCTGTGTCAGCATAACCTACCCAAGACAGACAAACTGGACACTCTCCCCTCCTCATCCTCCTCAGGCTGGGGACAAAGGTCCTGGGTCAGCATAACCTACCCAAGACCGACAAACTGGACACTCTCCCCTCCTCATCCTCCTCAGGCTGGGGACAAAGATCCTGTGTCAGTATAACCTGTTCCCCGGACAGACAAACTGGACACTCTCCCCTCCTCATCCTCCTCAGGCTGGGGACAAAGGTCCTGTGTCAGCATAACCTACCCAAGACAGACAAACTGGACACCCTCCCCTCCTCATCCTCCTCAGGTTGGGGACAAAGGTCCTGTGTCAGCATAACCTACCCAAGACAGACAAACTGGACACTCTCCCCTCCTCATCCTCCTCAGGCTGGGGACAAAGGTCCTGTGTCAGCATAACCTACCCAAGACAGACAAACTGGACACCCTCTCCTCCTCATCCTCCTCAGGTTGGGGACAAAGGTCCTGTGTCAGCATAACCTACCAAGACAGACAAACTGGACACTCTCCCCTCCTCATCCTCCTCAGGCTGGGGACAAAGGTCCTGTGTCAGCATAACCTGTTCCCCGGACAGACAAACTGGACACTCTCCCCTCCTCATCCTCCTCAGGCTGGGGACAAAGATCCTGTGTCAGCATAACCTGCTACCCGGACAGACAAACTGGACACTCTCCCCTCCTCATCCTCCTCAGGCTGGGGACAAAGATCCTGTGTCAGCATAACCTACCCGGACAGACAAACTGGACACTCTCCCCTCCTCATCCTCCTCAGGCTGGGGACAAAGGTCCTGTGTCAGCATAACCTACCCAAGACAGACAAACTGGACACTCTCCCCTCCTCATCCTCCTCAGGCTGGGGACAAAGGTCCTGTGTCAGCATAACCTACCCAAGACAGACAAACTGGACACTCTCCCCTCCTCATCCTCCTCAGGCTGGGGACAAAGGTCCTGGGTCAGCATAACCTACCCAAGACAGACAAACTGGACACTCTCCCCTCCTCATCCCCCTCAGGCTGAGGACTCTCCCCTCCTCATCCTCCTCAGGCTGGGGACAAAGGTCCTGTGTCAGCATAACCTACCCAAAACAGACAAACTGGACACCCTCCCCTCCTCATCCTCCTCAGGTTGGGGACAAAGGTCCTGTGTCAGCATAACCTACCCAAGACAGACAAACTGGACACCCTCCCCTCCTCAGGCTGGGGACAAAGGTCCTGTGTCAGCATAACCTACCCAAGACAGACAAACTGGACACTTTCCCCTCCTCATCCTCCTCAGGCTGGGGACAAAGGTCCTGTGTCAGCATAACCTACCCAAGACAGAGAAACTGGACACTCTCCCCTCCTCATCCTCCTCAGGCTGGGGACAAAGGTCCTGTGTCAGCATAACCTACCCAAGACAGACAAACTGGACACTCTCCCCTCCTCATCCTCCTCAGGCTGGGGACAAAGGTCCTGGGTCAGCATAACCTACCCAAGACAGACAAACTGGACACCCTCCCCTCCTCATCCTCCTCAAGCTGGGGACAAAGATCCTGTGTCAGCATAACCTGCTACCCGGACAGACAAACTAGACACTCTCCCCTCCTCATCCTCCTCAGGCTGGGGACAAAGATCCTGTGTCAGCATAACCTACCCGGACAGACAAACTGGACACTCTCCCCTCCTCATCCTCCTCAGGCTGGGGACAAAGGTCCTGGGTCAGCATAACCTACTCAAGACAGACAAACTGGACACTCTCCCCTCCTCATCCCCCTCAGGCCGAGGACAAAGGTCCTGTGTCAGCATAACCTGCTACCCGGACAGACAAACTGGACACTCTTCCCTCCTCATCCTCCTCAGGTTGGGGACAAAGGTCCTGTGTCAGCATAACCTACCCAAGACAGACAAACTGGACACCCTCCCCTCCTCATCCTCCTCAGGCTGGGGACAAAGGTCCTGTGTCAGCATAACCTACCCAAGACAGACAAACTGGACACTCTCCCCTCCTCATCCTCCTCAGGCTGGGGACAAAGGTCCTGTGTCAGCATAACCTACCCAAGACAGACAAACTGGACACTCTCCCCTCCTCATCCTCCTCAGGCTGGGGACAAAGATCCTGTGTCAGTATAACCTGTTCCCCGGACAGACAAACTGGACATTCAGCTGTCCGTCTCGTAAAGACTTCCAGTGTCAACTAGCGCCATCAAACGAGGGCAGACGTACCATGAACAGATAAAGAAACTGAAATGTCACAAACAAGGATTACCCAAACATTACTTAGGGTAACTCAATCTTACCGAATCAAGTCAGAAATTTATGCAAATATACAATGGAAAAATGTGAGCTTGATGAGTGGAAAAAATCATAAATTCGATTAATTCAATTATTTCAATAAAATAATACAGGGCTACACAATTGCATAGCCACCGCCAAAAACAAACCAGCACCGGAGCTGGCGAGAGAACAAACCAGCACCGGAGCTGGCGAGAGAGAACAAACCAGCACCGGAGCTGGCGAGAGAGAACGCCCTCCCCCGCCGCGTCCGTGCGCGCGACTAACCCTGAACAGTCTCGGGGCGTCGGTGACCAACTGTGCGGCGGCCTGCGCCAGCTGCGTGGCGGCGCTGGCCGAGATGTCCTGCTGGGCCAGCAGCCGGTCCGTCAGACGGCCGCTGACCACGGACAGCAGCAGGCCAGCGGCGCGCGCCTGCACCGCCGCCGGCAGCACGGGCCGCCACACGCGGCACACGTGGCGCAGCTGGTGGCGACACTGGCGCAGCGCGGCGCCGGCCGGACCCAGCACGTCCGCATGCAGGTCCAGGTTCTCCAGACCTCACCGGCGGAGAGCGGGGGAGGGGTGGGGCATGGTGATGTCGTCATCAGGGCGAGGGCGGTACAGCCGCTAATGGAGCAGCAAGAACGACGTTGTGTCTAAACACAGCACGTCAAGTCCAAAACAAGTTTTAAAGCGGATTCACACCGGCGTTTTGAAGGGGAAAAACACGCAAAATTTCCATTTCGCTGCGGCAAAATTGAACGATGGCAGCGCTGGCAGCCCTTTGACACCGAAAAACGCATAATGAGACGTCATTTTACGCATGCGTATGGGTTTTTCGCCGCAGATGCATGCGTCTGCGTCAAAACGTGTCCGGTGTGAATCCACCTTTAGAGTTTACTTTTTTTTGCAAAGATTTCTTACCACGCGGGAGTGACAAAGATATATTGCTTATGCGGCATGTAGCTGCGAATAATCACTCGAAAAATGCTTTTATATGGCATGTGTCATGGTGTGAGCCGTGAGCTGTCGTTAAGAGTTTGTGTAGCTCATGAACCCAAAAGACGCACAGTATGAACTATGAGCCTCCCGCCTCTCGCTAAGACACACAGTATGAGCCTCCCGCCTCTCGCTAAGACACACAGTATGAGCCTCCCGCCTCTCGCTAAGACACACAGCATGAGCCTCCCGCCTCTCGCTAAGACACACAGTATGAGCCTCCCCCCTCTCGCTAAGACACACAGTATGAGCCTCCCGCCTCTCGCTAAGACACACAGTATGAGCCTTCCGCCTCTCGCTAAGACACACAGTATGAGCCTCCCGCCTCTCGCTAAGACACACAGTATGAGCCTCCCGCCTCTCGCTAAGACACACAGTATGAGCCTCCCGCCTCTCGCTAAGACACACAGTATGAGCCTCCCGCCTCTCGCTAAGACACACAGTATGAGCCTCCCGCCTCTCGCTAAGACACACAGTATGAGCCTCCCGCCTCTCGCTAAGACACACAGTATGAGCCTCCCGCCTCTCGCTAAGACACACAGTATGAGCCTCCCGCCTCTTTCTCACCGGCATCGGACAGGATGTCGAGCAGCTGTTCCTTCTGACGCGTCAGGGCCGCCAGGAAGATGTCTGAGCCCGTCTGTCGCAGCTCGGGCACCATGTCCAGGAACGAGCCATCCGGACACCTAGCACCGCATATAACATCTGTCACGTACCATGTCCAGGAACGAGTCATCCGGAAACCTAGCACGGCATATAACATCTGTCACGTACCATGTCCAGGAACGAGTCATCCGGACACCTAGCACGGCATATAACATCTGTCACGTACCATGTCCAGGAACGAGTCATCCGGACACCTAGCACGGCATATAACATCTGTCACGTACCATGTCCAGGAACGAGCCATCCGGACACCTAGCACGACATATAATATCAGCCACGTGTCTAGCACGGCATACAACATCTACCACGTGTCTAGCACGACATATAATATCAGCCACGTGTCTAGCACGGCATACAACATCTGTCACGTACCATGTCCAGGAACGAGTCATCCGGACACCTAGCACGGCATACAACATCTGTCACGTACCATGTCCAGGAACGAGCCATCCGGACACCTAGCACGGCATACAACATCTGTCACGTACCATGTCCAGGAACGAGTCATCCGGACACCTAGCACGGCATATAACATCTGTCACGTACCATGTCCAGGAACGAGCCATCCGGACACCTAGCACCGCATATAACATCTGTCACGTACCATGTCCAGGAACGAGCCATCCGGACACCTAGCACGGCATACAACATCTGTCACGTGTCTAGCACGACATATAATATCAGCCACGTGTCTAGCACGGCATATAACATCGGCCACGTGTCTAGCACGGCATATAACATCGGTCACGTGTCTAGCACGGCATATAACATCGGCCACGTGTCTAGCACGGCATATAACATCGGTCACGTGTCTAGCACGGCATATAACATCGGCCACGTGTCTGCCACGACACACAGCAGCTGTCACGTGTCTCACAAAATAAGGATGAGCCGCGAACTCAATGATACGCATCCGATCACAATTAACCGAAACTCATCGTCCGCCAGTACTGTGTCACGTGCTGTGCTGGACGGAGAGGGCGGTGACGCGGTGAGCCAGGTACTGTTGTGTCACGTGCTGTGCTGGACGGAGAGGGCGGTGACGCGGTGAGCCATGTGCTGTCCCACCTGTGCTGGGCGGAGAGGGCGGTGACGCGGTGTGCCACATGCTGTGCTGGACGGAGAGGGCGGTGACGCGGTGAGCCACGTGCTGTTCCACCTGTGTTGGACGGAGAGGGCGGTGACGCGGTGTGCCACGTGCTGTCCCACCTGTGTTGGACGGAGAGGGCGGTGACGCGGTGTGCCACGTGCTGTCCCACCTGTGCTGGGCGGAGAGGGTGGTGACGCGGTGTGCCACGTGCTGTCCCACCTGTGTTGGACGGAGAGGGTGGTGACGCGGTGTGCCACGTGCTGTCCCACCTGTGCTGGACGGAGAGGGCGGTGACGCGGTGAGCCAGGTACTGGAGGTTATTGTGCGCGATGGCCGCCTGCTGCGGCAGCGTCTCCAGCTGGCGTGCGTGCTGGGCCGGCAGCAGGGCGCAGCACATCTCCAGCATGTGGCGTGCTGTGTAGTGGAGTCGGGCCGAGAGAAGCTCCGGCCCGGCGGCCGCCTCCGCCACGGTGGCCTCCACCAGGTCAGCAAACTGCACCGCCCACTCACTGCAACACAGCACACACAGTCACACACAGTCACACAAACACGGTCACTGACACAGTTTCGCCTCACCCTCAGTCTTTTTCGCCGATGCGTGGACGCGTAGTGATACGGACTGACACTTTGAATACCTTCAAATGAACGTCTGAACCATACTGGCCTCTGGGTAAAATCGGACGGCCATCCCATGCCAGGTCAGGTCTGGTCACAGTTACGGCACACAACCAATTACAGGAGCTGGACTTCACATCCTATAGCGTCGGATACTGTCTTGTGGATAGCAGACTTGACATTTTTAATAAACGGACTTGACTTTCTCCGGTTATGGCGTCAGCCCTTCGGAGGCCTGTTCACAAACCCTACGGAGGCCTGTTCACGGACCCTTCGGAGGCCTGTTCACGGACCCTACAGAGGCCTGTTCACAAACCCTACGGAGGCCTGTTCACGGACCCTGCGGAGGCCACAAACCCTGCGGTTGGCTGCGGTTCGGTGATCAGCAGTGGTTAGCAGCCGGTGGGGTAACTAAAAGTGGGGATGGGCGAAAGGTATGACGACACACTGCTGCGGTCGCCTGCGGTTCCTGCGGTCGGTAAAAAGCAACCGCAGCGACCGCAAGATGAAATGTCACGTAAACTGGCTCATCGCGGCATTCGTAAGACGCCTGCCTGTGTTGGTGTATGCTGAAATTGGCGGGGCTAAAGTCCGAAGTTAACCGCCGAACCGCAGGGACCGTGAACAGGGCCCGGGTCTCGTTGACGGTCGGAGCTGGACGCCGCCTCACACTTCAGTAGAGATGCACGTTTGGTGCATACACTAGATATACCTACCCTATACTCTAGAACATACCTAATTTGTATTGTTCTGTATGTGTCACGGCGTATAAGTTATTATATAGAATATAAATAGGTCATTAATACCTAGAACGTAAGTTAAGTGTGTTCTGGTACCCATATTATACTCAGCTGCATCTCAATTCAACATCTCAACATCTCAACATCTCAACATCTCAATTCAATACCGAACTTGCATCTCAATTCTCTTTTTTTAATTTAGTCCGAATGTTTTTGAATGGATGGATTTCCAAGGTCAGGCCCCGCGCCAAGCATAGCTTGTTGTGCAGGCCCTGACCCCACCTCCCGATCACGCAATTCCTGGCGTCCGGCAGAATTAAGAAGCGAAAGTGTTACGTGCCCGACATACCTGGACACGGTCCGCCCCGCCCTCTGACGTCACCTGATCTTGAGTGCGACCGCTGCCACCGGCCACCGGCCATCCCAGTCAGGGGCAAATAGAGAGCGCCGAAGCGACTCGAACCCGGGCTGCCACTACCGGGATAGGTCAGAAGTGCGGCGCTCTCCCGACTGAGCTACAGGGCAGCTGAAGAAGCACAGGGTAGCAGTGAGTCCCGACCGATAGATCAGCTGACCCAAAGGTCGCCGACAAGACGGCTGGGAATATCAGTCCGTTGATTCAATTCTAGTCGCCGACAAGACGGCTGGGAATATATCAGTCCGTTGATTCAATTCTAGCAAGTCTGCGCCTTTGGGCGTTGCATGGAAATAATCGACTTCAGAATGCCAACTAAACACTCCCTCCCCCCCCTTCGGAAAGCGGTAACGCCATTGCCTGTATAGTGTATATCAAGTTCAATGTCATTTTTAAGTGCCCGCAAATCAGCATGGGAATTGTTCGAAGTCCCAATATCTGTCCATTTGTCTGATATTCTCGAATATCATTCTGCTGCGCTATTCACTTGCCGGTCAGATAGTTGCAGGTAAAAATGGCAGCTCTATTGGGAAGCACCACCCATTGACATATACAGGCATGGGGTGCGATCGGCAACACCACGAATTCGCCGTAATCACGACGAATTCGTCGGTGATTCGTGGGACGCCGAATATTCGCCCAGTTTGTGTTCGGCAACACGACGAATCTGCAAACGAGCGAATTCGCCCGACGAATTCGCTCTGTCGGGGCGCGAATTTCCAAACCAGTCGTCGGCAGCAGGGGGGTGTCATGCCTATATCTGTAACGTGTCCACCCTGTCCCATGACGTCACGGTCCCATGACGTCACAGTCACGGTTTCCACCAATGGGGTGGCCGAATCGGGAGCGTTCGAGACCGGCACGGCCGCCATGTTTGTGTACAGGGGCGGGGCTTGACCTTATATGGGCATGGGCCTCCCACTTTTTGCATGCCTCGCTTTGACATCGCCTAGCGGCTCACCCTTGCAATTGAGGAGAAAATGGCCGAAGAGCGAGCTGTAGAGGACATTTCAATCTATCATTTAGTGCTCAATTCATCCCGCTGGCACCTAAGGTATTCAACTGGTAGGACGCGAAAGTAAGCCGATTTAACACTATTTGAATGGGGAGCGTGTGACGTCACGTGCCCATGACGTCACGCCATTCGCTGCCTACCCCGGACGGGTCTACCTAGTATCTAGGGCCTTGGTCGGGAGGGCTAATTTCTTTTGCAGTGTGCCATAACGTCATCTGCAGTATTGCTGTATTGACTGCAGTGTTGCTGAGTACTGACAAAGTTCAAAGTACCGTGATTCCTGAAAACAAGTAAAATAACCACACAAACCGAGGCCCTATAACTACACAAACCATGACACGGCGCAGCAGTGACAAAACCGGCGGATAATTTTGTTGTTACAGAACGCACGAGACCGCGAATTCGTCAGAGAGCGAATTCGTTGGATTCGTCGGAGAGCGAATTCGCCGTGTTGCCGATCGCACCCATAGACGAACTATTCCGCCCGGCAGCCGTTCTGATAGGTGACACTAGCGCCGCAGCGGAGAAGGGAATGAGTTAGCACGGCAATGCTTTTGCTATGGCGGAAGGGCGATATTTGTCGGCCTGTAACTCGAAAACCGCGTGAGATAGCGCACTGAAAAAGTTTGAGGACGTAGAGACGTTTATAATGAATAACATGGAATAAAAATGTTCAGCCTGAACGTTCACGGAAATTATCGTCAAATATCGCTTCTCCGCCATAGCAAAATCATTGCCGCGCTAACTCATGCCCTCTCCGCTGCGGCGCTAGTGTCGCTTCAACGCCGAGCGGCGCAGCAGCTGGAGTAGTTCGTCTATACTTAAAGTGCGTTCGGAAGGGCCATTCTCCCACGCATTTCGCGAAATCTTTTGCGATTGGCCGTTCGGAGAGCACGAAACGAGGGATTTCACGCGGGATTTCGCGAAATAACGTGGAATCGCCGGAGCATGTCACGGCGGTGTTTTCAAAGATAATTCAAAGATAATTTTTCAAAGAAGAATTTTGCCCACGTTGAGGAGATGGGGTAAGTGTAGAATCACCGATATAGATGGAAATATGCTATTTTCATAATTGGTAACTGCGTTATAAATATGTGGCATGCTTCCAGATGCATATCATGTCTACTTGTGGACCTATTAATAATTAATTGTATATTTAATTGCTTATAGTGGTGGTGATGACAATGGCCAATGGTTGTTTTTTATTCTTGATTTGTTGTGTCATCTGTGATCAACAATAATAGTAGTCTCTCAAAATAATTGCTGCCAACCAAAGATAATTGTTATGAAATAATTGTTTAGATACCTACATGACGCACATACGGCGAACACGGCGATTTTTTTTCGCCAAATTCCTACCGAACGACCATGATAAATATCGCGAAATTTTGCGCCTTCCGAACGCACCCTTATATAGGTCAATGACACGTCCTCCCTGAAGCCTGAGGCCTGAATGACACCACCCAATGGGGGGACAACACTACTACATCGCAGTTTGTGCAGCTAAATGGAATCTCAGCAACGGCTGGACTGATTTGCTCGCAACAAGCACCAATCGATTCAGCGCATACGATTTCATCAGCCGTTCTGAAACTGGTGACCTCAGGTCATCACCGTGACCTTGTAAATGCAAACAAACATATTTGGCATTGCACTAAAACGGAATCTCAGCAACCGCTGGACCAATTTGCTCGCAACAAGCACCATTCGATTCAGCGCATACGGTTTCATCAGCCGTTCTGAAACTGGTGACCTCAGGCCATCGCCGTCACCTTGTAAAAAAAACATATTCGTCATTGCAGCAAAATGGAATATATGCAACGGCTGAACCGATTTGCTCGCAACAAGCAACAATCGATTCAGCGCATATGATTTCATCAGCCGTTCCGAAACTGGTGACCTCAGGTCATCACCGTGACCTTGTAAATCCAAAAAAAAAACATATTTGGCATTGCAGCAAAATGAAATATCAGCAACGCCTGGACCGATTTGCTCGCAACAAGCACCAATCGATTCAGCGCATACGATTTCATCAGCCATCATGAAACTGGTGACCAGGACCAATCGGTCCCGCCGTTGCTGAGATTGCTGAGCTGAGAGATTCCATTTTGCTGCAATGCCAAATATGTTTTGGCATTTACAAGGTCACGGTGATGACCTGAAGTTAACAGTTTAAGAACAAATGATGAAATTGTATGCGATGAATCGATTGGTGCTTGTTGCGAGCAAATCGGTCCATTTTTGGCTAAGATTCCATTTTGCAGCATGCCAAATATTTTTTATATTTTTTTTTTATAAGGTCACGGTGACGACCTGAGGTCACCAGTTTCAGAACGGCTGATTAAATCATATGCGCTGAATCGATTGGTGCTTGCTGCGAGCAAATCGTTCCAGCCATTGCTGAGATTCCATTTGGCTGCAATGCCTTTTTTTTGGGGGGGGGGGGCATTTACAAGGTCACGGTGCTGACCTGAGGTCACCAGTTTCAGAACGGCTAATTAAATCATATGCGCTGAATCGATTGGTGCTTGTTGCGAGCAAATCGGTCCATCCGTTGCTGAGATTCCATTTGGCTGCAATGCCATTTTTTTCATTTACAAGGTCACGGTGATGACCTGAGGTCACCAGTTGTTTCAGAACGGCTGATGAAATCGTAGGCGATGATTCTATTGGTGCTTGTTGCGATCAAATCGGTCCAGCCGTTGCTGAGATTCCATTTTTCTCCAATGCCCCGTATGGGCTTTTTGCATTTACAAGGTCACGGTGATGACCTGAGGTCACCAGTTGTTTCAGAACGGCTGATGAAATCGTATGCGCTGAATCGATTGGTGCTTATTGCGAGCAAATCGGTCCTCCAGCCGTTGCAGAGATTCGATTTCGCTGCAATGCCAAATATGGGGTTTGTTGCATTTACAAGGTCACTGTGATGACCTGGGGTCACCAGTTTCAGAACGGCTGATGACATCGTATGCGCTGAATCGATTGGTGCTTGTTGCGAGCAAATCGGTCCAGCCGTTGCTGAGATTCCATTTTGCTGCAGTGCCAAATATGGGTTTTGTTGCATTTACAAGGTCAAGGTGATGACCTGGAGGCAGAGGCGTAGGAACTATGTTCAAGTTGGGGGGGGGGGGCAGGAGGCACTCTGAAGTCGATTCTTTCCATGCAACGCCCATAGGCGTAATGTAAAAAATCAAAAATGTTGGGGGGCGGCTGCCCCCGGCTCCTACGCCCATGCCTGGAGGTCGCCAGTTTCAGAACAGCTGATTAAAAATGTCCGCCCCTGTAGCTCAGTTGGGAGAGCGCCGGGCTTCTGACCTCACCCGGTAGTGGCAGCCCGGGTTCAAGTCGCTTCGGCGCTCGCTATTTGCCCCTGACTGGGATGGCCTGTGGCCGGTGGTAGCGGTCACACTCAAGGTCAGGGGACGTCAGAGGGCGGGGCGGACCGTGTCCAGGTATGTCGGGCACGTAAAACCTTTGCTTCTAAATTCTGCCGGACGCCAGGAATTGCTTGATCGGGTGGTGGGGTCAGGGCCTCCGCAACAAGCTATGCTTAGCGCGGGGCCTGGCCTCGGAAATCCATCCATTCAAAAACATTCGGACTAAATATATAAAAAATCGTATGCGCTGAATCGATTGGTGCTTGTTGCGAGCAAATCAGTCCAGCTGTTGCTGATATTCTATTTTGCTGCAATGCCAAATATGAGTTTTGTTCTATTTACAAGGTCACGGTGATGAACTAAGGTCACCAATTTCAGAATGGCTGATGAAATCGTATGCGCTGAATCGATTGGTGCTTGTCGCGAGCAAATAGGTCCAGCCGTTGCTGAGATTCCATTTGGCTGCAATGCCAATTTTTTTTAAAATAAATATTTACAAGGTCACGGTGATGACCTGAGGTCACCAGTTTCAGAACAGCTGATGAAATCGTATGCGCTGATTCTATTGGTGCTTGTTGCGATCAAATCAGTCCAGCCGTTGCTGATATTCCATTTTTCTCCAATGCCCCGTATGGGCTTTTTGCATTTACAAGGTCACGGCGATGACCTGAGGTCACCAGTTTCAGAACGGCGCTGATGAAATCGTATGCGCTGAATCGATTGGTGCTTGTTGCGAGCAAATCGGTCCAGCCATTACTGAGATTCCATTTTGCTGCACAAACTACGGTGTAGTAGTGTTGTCCCCAATGGGGTACACTGTAAAAGATGAGATAAACATCTGTCACAAGAAATCCGACAGTATTTGCCGGCGGGCGCAAGTTGTTTGGTAGCCGTGACATCACCATGACAGTCGAATCCCGCTCCACAGTGTTAAGGCAATGCAAAGAGGCTTGGTAGTTACCCCCTTTAATGTGTTATCTAAGAGAGATGGATACAAGTATTTATGCTCAATGGGAAGCTCGTTTCTTCAAGATTCCTGGAATGGCCTCCGATTTTACCTGAGACACTCCGATCGTTCACAATTCTCGGTCGAGTGGAGGCATGTTCCGCCCACACGGCGCGCCGGAGCGGGGTCCGTTGTCAGGGGCTGTACACCGCCGCCGCTGCGCCGGCCGCAAGTTGGTGAGAACCGCTGCGACGCCTTGCCAGTCTGTACCACCGCGGGGCCGGCCGGCCGCCGCCGCTGGCTGGCCGGCCCGGCGGCGGCCTGGTGCTTCAAAATTTCCGGCCTGCATGCAAACTCTGTTACAGGTGACTAATTGTGATATATCGTTAACATGGTGTTTATAGGCATTTTCCAATAAAATTGATGTGCCAATGAACTTTAAATATTATTTTAATTCGAATACACGCAAAATTGTATTAATCCAACCACGAAAAATATTAAATATATTTCGTTTTCTATTCAGATATTTTCCGATGTGATTACCATATCCTACTATATAGTTGAAATTATAGAATAAAATGAAAACTATTCCAAAAAGTATACCATAAATAGTTTATATGGTAACATAGTTAGTTTATTCATGTGACATAGCCATGGCAGTCGCCAAACTTGAACCTCCTCATTATATAAGTACTCTGGTATTTGCGCTTGAAATACATTTTCAGCGCAATGATGTAAACAACTAGAAAAGCGCACATTAGATGATTTGACGAACGAAGTATATTTACACATTTTGTACTCAAGGAAGGAATGTAAGTTGATCCACAGTATTGCAATTAAATCGCATTGGGTATTGCAAGTACGGTAACAACGAACGGCGAGCTTGAGGATCGGAGCGTCCCGCTGTAAGTGGACGCGTCCAGATAACGCAATCGACGTCACTATCAAGGCCGTAGATAAAGATACGATAGTCATCAAGGTCTTCCCGACTCGCGAGGTATTATCATATGTCAGTGAAATCCAAGATGACAAGATAGTATACACTTGGAGACAATCTCACACAACGTGAATTTGGGTGTCAGTTGATGGAAGGTGCTTGAACTGGTGGCATTAGTGTGCAACTTTGAGTGTTTTTTAATATTCACAAAGTTTAAAGTTGGTTAGTAAGGCCATATGCCATTGTATACTCTCCATGAAGAATAAATAACTACAAAAGTGTAATCAAGGTCACTGAACACTGAACTGAGTCAGCATTGCAGTGCCTTATTTAGAAGACACTTCACAGGATAAGAAACCAAGATTTCTGCTAAGGACAAATTGTGATCTTAAAAAGAATACCCAATGATAGCTGCAAGCAAATTATTATCCTATCCCTTTGGATGCCATGAACTTGCGCATACATGGACATCATCATGTCCCAAATCGTGGCTGGATGTCGGCATACCAGGTATCCGAGAAGCTATGAAAATATATCTGCCTTTGTTCATGATGTCAAGGCTGCTCAGAGCAAGAAAGCTGGATAAATCAACTTTAAAGAAGCTTGCAAAAGAAACTCTGCAGTCATCAACTTTCCTTGGAGCAAACTGTTACTTTTTCCTTGCCAGTTTCTGTTTTGTGAGATGTGTATTACCATTCATTCCACCAAGGCAAGCTGTCATGCTTGGATCTTTCATGTCTTCCTACATGGCTATCTTCCTGGAAAGAGAAGACAGAAGAGAAGCCCTTACAGTGTACATGGCAAATGTAGGATCTGAAACCCTGTTCAATATCCTGAAAGCCAGGGGTATGGTGCCACAAGTTCCACATGGCGAACGACTGCTGGCCACCCTGACACTGGCAGCAATCTTCTACCTGTACAAGCTGGGCAAGTGTGAAGGACTACTTGGCAGTCTAGCAAAAGCTCTGCTTGGAACAGCAGAGATCTACC
Organism: Chirona hameri; assembly: GCA_036785665.1. Taxonomy (NCBI): domain Eukaryota; kingdom Metazoa; phylum Arthropoda; class Thecostraca; order Balanomorpha; family Balanidae; genus Chirona; species Chirona hameri. The sequence goes on from JAXIVJ010001842.1 coordinate 15,468, forward strand.
CTGCCCAGGGTGAGAGCCAAGCAGAGGAGCTGACGGCAGGAGCCAAGCTGATCCACTATGTATCAGGTCTGCTGACCGGAAAACGTCCTGCTCCCACCGGCGGCGCCGCGTCTCCACGCCGTCCGGTGACGGTGGTCCGCCACCCGTGCTGTCCGCACCGGTCCGGCTGCGCGCGGTACGTGAGCGGCGGCTTCTGCGAGTCGCTGCTGCTGGGCGTGGCGCTGCAGACGGGGCTGACATGCGGCGGCGGCCTGCTGCGACTCATCACCACTGGACGGCGGCCCGCCGTGCCGCCGCCGGCCGCCCTGCTCCGGCTCGGCCTCTGTCTTGGCAGCGTCTCCGGCCTGTTCCGGCTCGTCAGCTGCCTTCTGCGGCGCGCGCGCGGCCACGACGCCGCCTGGCACGCGCTGCCCGCCGGTGTGGCCGCCGCCGCCGGCCTCCGCTTCTACAGCAGCCGCTCGCTGACGCTATACCTGTTCTGGAAGACGGTGGAGGCGTGGTACTCGCAGGGCGCGGCGGCGGGCCGACTGCCGCGCCCGCCGGGCGCCGGGCCGCTGTTGTACGCGCTCAGCACGGGCGTGGTGCTGAGCGCGGCCGTGCTGGAGCCGCACCAGATAAGCCGCTCCTACTGGACGTTCCTGCGCCAGCTGACCGGCGGCCACGTGGCGCAGATGAACTGGCACCTGATCGGCCGCTGCTGCGACGCCGACACGCTGCGCCTAGAGGAGCTGCGCCGGTATCGGCCCGTCTTCAGCGCGGACGAGGTGCGCGCCGCCAGCCTGCCGCTGCTGCGCGAGCTGGGCCAGCTCCTGTAGCGGCGCGCAGCGAGACGGCGGCGGGAGGGACGAGGCACAGGCGGGGAAGCCACGGGACTTAGTAGGGGACCAGGATAAAGGCAGGGTAAAACATAGCGCTCGCGAAATTATAAGACTGCAATGATATATGCTGTTGGGGGTACATCAGGTATAATAATGAGAGCTGAACATTGGAGGCCGCTGGGTCATGCAATATTACAATAGAAATGGTGTCGCGCCAGAGGTTCGGTTACGTAAGGGAAGCACGTGCGCCGACCAGGAAATCCGTATGCTTCCGATGTGTGCCTTTGTGAACATATCAGTGCGTAGTTTTCGAGGTGATATTGTTATATGGACGGCAAAGGATACGCTCTGTTTGGATGTTTGTACGGGCTTGTGAACGCGCCAAGTTTCAAAGTGATACCAGATTAACCAGATGATATTGCTGATTGCATGCTCAGTTGAGAAGCCAACGTGGATCAGATCATGCTACGTGTGGGTGATGCAGTGCACAATGGGAGCAATGCATCCTGGCAATGTTGCGAAACGCAAAATGGTGCGCTGGTAGTCGTTGGTATTGGTGCCAGTATTTCCAGGTGGAACAATTGTTTGCCGTCTTCCCAGAGCGCACACTACCTCTGATGAATTAGGATCATTGTTTATAAGGTCATTGTTTATAAGTTCCCTATTGGGATGGTGATACTTTTGGGTGGGAATTCATGCTGGTGTGCCAGTGGTCGGGTAACTAGCAATATTATAGATCCACTTCACTAGTGATGGCATGCATGGCATGAGTCCGAACTAGTAGATAGCTGAGACATGCATGCAATATATCTACTGAAGAATATCAAAAGGTCTTTTCGAATTTGGATCCGTTATTGTTTGGAGCAGATAAATACGAGCGGATAATTCCCCCCCCCCCCCCCCCCCTCTGATCTACGGAACTACTGGACCGATTGTAAAAATTCAAACGGCGTTCGATAGCCCTGGGCAATTTATCGAGGGCAACCTAATATTGTTGACCTCGGGTTCACCCATGACGTCACAGGTCAGGTAAAGTACAACATGTTTGACCGTATCAAAAGGTCTCGATGGATGGAATTGTCGCGAAAAATTGCGATATTAAACGCATAAGCATTCGATAAATCAGTATGATTCGTGTGTCTGTCACTTCTAAGTACCATTCTATGCTGTTTATGACCTTGGGTCAGGTCAAGGTCATCTGAGGTCACGAGGTCA
>JAXIVJ010001842.1:22500-120000 GCA_036785665.1 Chirona hameri
CTCACAATTATTTATCTATCTGGTAGGCTTCGAACAAAATTATGGTAGGAATTATTCTATTCATTTAATGGTGCTGGAAAATTGACGATTTCTTGATAAAATATCATAGATACGGTGGCTTGCCAGACGCGTTCACCAGGCACACCGTGTCCAAAGAACCGAAACTTGTTTGTGTGATTTCTATCGACAACTATGTTTGCAAATGAGTGCCAATGACAAACAGGAAAGTGACTGCTGTGATAGTTATGTTATGCAGGTATGTAGCCAAGGGGCTGCAAAGGCAGTTCACTGGAGCTTGGGTGGGCCCTTCTGGCCCGCCTGGGCTCCAGAGGGGAGAACGGTGACGATGATCAGACGGTGTAGCTTTCATTATATTTAAAGTGGGAGCGCCAAATGGAATACCGAAACTCCAATGCCAGCCTCATAACTCCCATCCCCCTCCCCCCCCCCCCCCCCCCCACAAAAAAGATCCTTTTTAGGCCAGCTACAGTCTCAGACTCTACAGACTCTACAGACTACATACAGGCTACAGACAGCTACAGACAGCTACAGACAGCTACAGACAGCTACAGACAGCTACAGACTCTACAGACAACTCAGACCGGCCGAGGGCCCTTTCAGACAGGCATAAGCCCGGCATACTCCATACGACCCTCTCAGGTCTGCATAATGCCCTCTTAGATCCCTGTCCAGGGCTGCAGAGTCGACATAATTTTATCAACTCAGACTCCGAATCCGGCCAGAAAAAATCGACTCCAACTCCAACTCAGACTCCGGCCTATATCCGTTCTCCAACAGCATGCTAGAAAGCAATATCTGCAATGCCATCTATTTTCTCCGTTTGTCTTTATTCTTAAAGGGAAATAATGACCTTTTTCCACAAAAATGGAGTTAGCACTTAAAATCGCCCGACGAGACCAAAATATATTGTAAATTCATCACATTTTGCATGAAAACTTTCCTACCGAAAGATATTTCAAGTTAAAGTTGATAAGCGTTCCACACTTTTAATGACCGGTACTTGCAATTACTTTTGGTCCTCATCAAACTGCGGGCTTTTCCCGTATTGTTTTTTTTACGCAATGGAGTGGAAAATATATTGTGCGTTCTGCTTGTTGTGATTATATGCCCGGCGATCTTCTAAAACTAACAGCGATTGGAAAAAGTGGCAATAAAATCGGAAGCTCATCGATGCACATCAACGGCGGCATAGTTAGTGGTTGCGACCCTCAATTTTTGCAAATCAATTCATTTGTTTTCAACATTAGGAGTATTGTATAATTTGTCTGTGGCTGTATATAACACTATGCTTTATATTATCATGAAAAATAATAATTTTTCCCCAAAAAACTAACAAACAATAACACAAAACTGGCAATTAAATCCGAAGCTTATCGATGCACATCGACGGCGACCTATTTAGCGTCGGCGATTTGTTTACAAAGTCATTGTCATGCTTCTCGGCGAACTTAACCATTGTGGCGAGTTGTTCCTGATTAGTATACCCAAGTCCCGTAGCAGGCTTTGTTAATGACGTCACTGGTGCCATTCTTGTGTAGCATTGCAAAATATATCTGATTTTGAGTTGAAAGCTAATTAAAGACTTATTCAAATGATTGTTAAGTTTGAATTTTCTTGTTAATCATTATTAAAGGTATTTTATCACTGTAGTTCATAGTAGTTGACACTTCAGAAACTTGTGACGTCATAATATTGTATCCAATATGCATTTCCCTCACCTTTTGCTATTGTGGCGCAGTGCCGAGTGCTCTGCGAATACTAGCTTGCCTGGGGTTCAATTCATTCCGCCCTTATTTTATTCGAGTTGGTATAGTTTGCATGTTGTTGTTATTCATGACTTATACTGATAGTCAGTCATGCATCACGGATGCTTCACGAATTGCTTCACGGATCAGAGCGCTGCTCGAACGCACGCTAGTAGCGCTTTCGTTCTCCATGGCAATCAGGCGTGAGCCAATGAAAAGCCAGAACGTATTCCCTTTCTGGCTTTTGATTGGCTGACGCCTGGTTGCCATGGAGAACGAAAGCGCTACTAGCGTGTGTCCGAGCAGCGCTCAGTTTGATCGGAAACGTCACAGAGCCTCCAAAAATGCCGCACTGGATGTAAACAATGGTAGGGAAGGACGAATTTGTCAATGACCTTCATGAAGTACACAAGGTACTTGTTTTGTATTTTTTCCAAACTTACAACTTCGAATTTGGGAATAATTTTATTTAATTCTTAAATTTAAATAAAATAATTTTAAAACCATAACGGAGCCTAAGAAATTGTTGCTAACAAAATCAAAAGGTCATTATTTCCCTTTAACAGTATGGAGAACAATGCTACGCCGCCCGAGCACGGGCGCGGCGTGCCGGCCGCGCGTCCAGCCCAGTCGCGCCCGCCTGCAGGCGGCGGAACCCGCGAAACGGGCACCAAGCGGCGAGCGCAGCCAGCCGCCGCCGGCCCAGCTCGCAGCAGCTGGGCTTCAGCCCCAGCTCGTTCCAGCTCGACTTCGCTGGAGCCGCTGCTGCTCCCGGATCCTGCGCTGTCTTACAGCTGGCCAGTCAGTGCGCCGTTCTCTGCCGCCTTACCTCCGGCAACCAAGTCTACCAGTCAGGGGTGTGGATTTCAAGAGCAGATGTAAGGGGGCATCGTGTCATTCCCCCAAACGACTGAAATCGACCGAAAATTGGCATCTTTTCAGATTTTTAAGGATTTTTTTTTAAAAAGTCAAGTTTGTTTTCAACATAGTTAAATGCACAAACGAGCTAGATCCTTTGTGGTCGTGCCACAGCCACTGGCCACAGTGTTTGACTGAACACTTCAAAACTCACAGGACGTATAAATCAATCCATAGATACCTACGACCCTGCTATGTCGGATTATGTTATATTGGCGAGCTAAGGTCAGGTCAGTTCCGTGACCTTCCCATTATATGTCAACGAGAAAATATACAAATGTTTTCGCATCAAGAGGATACGCATTAGATCATAATAATTATTTAAGATTATGCTAGTATAGCTCATTCTTGATACCCCAAGTACAATTATTTTTCAGTGACTCCTACAAGATCGGGTGAGGTCATCTGAGGCGACCATTACTTTTTTGCCAATAACTCTTGATAGCATGCAATGAAGATAAGAACGTGAGACCGGCACCACTGTGTATGTCTCGTCGAGACGCGTCCGACATTGCGCAGCGCGACATACCTGGTTCACCACATGACCTTCAATTACCTTGACCTAAGGTAAAATTTTGAATTTGACTTAGGTAATCTGGTCATCAAGGTATGATTCGAATCTCCTTGACACGAGCACGATGACGTTAACACGGGCGCCGGGTGACCGTAAGAGTCGGTGCGTTAAAACCCCAAGCATCATCAGATAACGTTAACATTATTGCCCTATCTTCATCAGGCGGAAATCTACCGCTAGATGAGTAAACTATAGGTTTCGTTTTCCACTCATTTTCTTTCGAAAGGGGTGTAAAGTAATGTCCCTAGGCCGACGACTATTCTACCGACCAAAGTAATCGCCAATTACCAAAAAGTGGACTCCGACTCCGGCCCGAGTCGGAGTCGGTACGATTTTAACGACTCCGACTTCGGCCAAAACTGCCGACTCCTACCGACTCCGACTCCGACTCCGACTCCGACTCCGACTCCGACTCCGACTCCGACTTCGACTCCCACTCCGCAGCCCTGTCCCTGTCACACACACACCGAAGACCCTCTGAGGCCTGACAGCGGCCCTAGCCCATATTATACCGACATAGGACTCATGAGAATAACCCCATAAGGCCCGAAAATGCCCTCTCGAATCGACCGAAGGTCCTCTGCTGGTCAATCGATGGTCCTCTCAAAGACACTGAGGGCCACTTCTTACGGGCTTAACATCCTCTCAGGCCGGCATGGGGGCTCTCTTCTGCCTGGCGATGTCACTCTCATATCGACTGCCGGCCCTCGGAGGCCCAACGAAATCTTATTTTAATATATCATTGACTGGCGGGCAAATATTAGCCCTCCTTTACGAACATTCGTAATTGCTAAATAACGTTATCATCGTGAAACTTTTGGTACCTTCTCCTACATAAATCTCACGGATTATGTGCGAAAATGAAGAAATTTCGTCGACAACTTTTGAGATCTAGGACATTTAGTAACGTTACTACACGCCCCTTTAATAAGAAAATCAGCTTAACTTCAACACATTGTGCATAGGTGCAAAGTCCAAACTTTGATCAAACTACAATTATGAAAGATCAAAAGATAGCAAATTGCAGTGGCTACAAAATGGCCATCTCTGATTTTTTGTTTTAGTATTTTAACCCCACAAATTAAAGAAATATAATGTAAACTAAACAAGTAATGTTTAAAAATATATAAAAAAACGAATATATGTTGGAGATTCCAAAACCAAGTTTCAAAACAATACCACCATTTTTGGCTGACTCATGGCTCCAAAGTAAGAGTACCTAACTAACGACGTCATTTGTGTAAAGTGCGTTCTTTTGATTTGTAATGGCCAGATACGAACAAATAAACATCATCACTGTATTTCTGATACAAAATTGCATACATTTTCTTTAGATTTATAAATTGGGAGTTTTTCATCTTTGTGACCTTCCTTAACCTGAACTTGACAACAACTTCACTTAATAAGAATGTATCGGTACTCGGTAATTTATTGGCTCTCACATGAGGTCGGGTGGCAACATGACTACCACTATCGAATTCTAGGAAGATTCAGGATGGGATAATTAATACAATACTCCATAATCCATCATACATGCATCGTGTGACTCTCGTAGATCTTTAGCGCATATTGACCTTTTGTGACCTGACATTGACCTTGGCTTTCGCTTGCCGTCTCTTTTGCTTAAGCGGGATATATATATTATACCTTCCAGAGCACTTTTGGGCAATAATGATCGCAATCGAAGGCTTATGATGGCAAATGTATCCCATACACTCATGTAGGTACGTACGTCGATTTTGACATTTGACCTGACCGTGACCTGACATCAATTGCACACTTATATCTCGTTCCACTCCAAGTTTGCGGCCGAAGCGCAAGGCCATAGAGACTAGGTAGACCCGTCCGGGGTAGGCACCGAAATGCGTGATGTCACGGGCACGTGACGTCACACGCTCCTTATTCAAATAGTGTTAAATCGGCCTACTTTCGCGTCCTACCATTTGCATACCTTAGGTGCCAGAGGGATCAATTGAGCACTAAATGATAGATTGAAACGTCCTCTACAGCTCGCTTTTGGGACATTTTCTCCTAAATTGCAAGGGTGAGCCACTAGACGATGTCAAAGCGAGGCATGCAACCGAGCGAGGCCCATGCCCATATAAGGCAATGTTTGGATTTGGGCCACGGGGACTGTCGCTGGATGCTGTTTTTGGTTGAAGTGCGAATTTTGTATTATTTCACCTGGTTGTTGATGAAGTAAGGTGACTTGAGGATACTTTGTAGTAGTATGTATCAGGTGAAAGTATTTTTACATCTGGATTACACTTGTTTCACCTACAATTATGTTTAAGATCGTTGAGTGACGAATGCGCCACCGGAAATAAACATGGCGGCCGCGCCGGTCGAAGGCGTAATTCTTTTGGTAGACCGAGAAGTGCCACGAGACGGTCTACGAAAGGAAATACGCTTCTCCCGATTCGGCCACCCCATTGGTGGAAATCGAGCTGGAAAGTGACGCCATGGGACAGGGTGGACACGTTACGGAGATTGCCATGACACCCCCCCCCCCCCTGGCCGAAGCGCTTTCAGCAATTTGCACGTGAATGGAAAACAAACTCATAGAGATGGAATATTTTTTTCGCGTGCTGTTATTATTAAAGCGCTTCGGCCGCAAACTTGGAGTGGAACGATGTATAGTGGTGTTTTTATAGACCTATGGCTGTCTTAACCCGCGGCGTGCTGGGGTGGGGCGTTTCGCCCCCTAAGGATTATTAATTGTTTGCGGGAAAACGGTAGCACGCATCTTGCCGTATTTGGCACAGATTTGTGGGTGCCAATTACGTTCATGGCGTGATTTTTTCGGATCTTATCAGGTCAGGTAACCAGGGGCCGGATTCCCATCCTGACTTATTATATGTTAATAAGATAGACTTCAAATTGGGTACACATATTTACCGAACGCGTCTCGATCACATATATTCCGGTTTTAGGATAATTCTGATTTTTTTCTATTAAATATTTTTTAATAAAATGTATTTGGAGTTCTCAAATTTTTTATTTCAATAAATCTCGAAAATCCGAGATAGCAGTTTGATAGCCGAATTTATTATCAGTCATTTGATATAATTGCATTTGTCTTAATAAAACATTACTTTTGACAGCATTTTCCGCAAACCCTTATTTTTCAGCAAAAAAAAACGCAGAACATGACATCACTCTGACGTCATTCCCGGTTGACCTATCATAACCTCATCTTTTTTCCTTTGGCCAACATGTGTAAAATTGATGTGAGAGAGGGTACTGAAAGTTTGGTGACGATACTAGTGTTGGGTTTAGGAGATATTGCAAAATAACAGGAGGGGGTACCCCTCGCCCCCCCCCCGTAAGTCGCGGGTTAAAGAGACTATCCCAACACAACATTATATTTGAGTTGAGATAGCCATTTTGATGGCTTGGCAATGCAATTAAGTATGGTAGCAGTTCAAACAACCACAATGATCTAATCAAAAAGATATTCGAGTTTGATTTTGACATTTGTAAAAAAAAATAAGGTCCATGTGTATTTGAATAGGGCCTCTAAACCGACAGCGTCGTCTCTCTTCACCCAACTGGTAATGATAGTCGACTTGTTTTAAGATCAGCTTTGGCATATTTTCTACTTCATTTCTCGATCCCCGGTTGGTTCGCAATCTAGAGGCTAGCACTATCAGCTGGAGTTGTTGTTAGCAGTTGGCCGCTAGGGACCGCTAGTGAGCCTGGGTGTTATGACGTCACAAACAAATGGTACCAGTTAAATATTTAACGCTAAATATTTATTTATTGATAAATACAAAATAAATAAAAATATTTAGTGGTACCATTTGCTTGCGACGTCATAACACCCTGACTCACTAGCGGTCCCTGGCGGCCAACTGCTGCAACAACTCCAGCTGATAGTGCTAGCCAATCTAGACACCGGGTGGTTCTGCGCAATAGATGTCGACAAAAAATTGTGCCATACATTTGGCAGCACAATGGATTTTCCTGTTATTAACAAAATCATATGACGTCACCAACCCAACTTTCCGCTTAAAACTAAAAGTTGAATATCTTCCAAGATAAGCATTTTTTCGGAAAACAAAGTGCACGAACATGTTCAGCAGACCTCACCTGACATGTATACATACAATTAAGTGTGATTCGACAACTTTCAAAAAGGTGGGACAGTCCCTTTAACATATCAAATTTTACATTACATTGGCAGTGTCCCTTTAAAAGAACAACAATAACAACAACAACCAGGGTATTGCGATAGTTTGAATTCCGTCTTATTATTTTATATGGATACTCATTTTCTTTTTTGTCTTACATGAGGCAGCCAGCCGCAAGTGTGCCAATTTAAGCTTCGCCAACTTCCTTCACAAAACTTTGCCACTTTAAAACTTGATGACGATGATACTGAGCTTTAGCGCATAGTAACTTCATGACATCACATTAATGGAATGTCTTTGTCGTCCATTCGCCACTAAGAACGGAACACCATCACAGAGAGGCAGACGCCTAACGATAATTCTACCGAATACCCTTACTGCTCAGCCCGGTAAAGCATATGTGTCATACCTAACGCCGACACAAGAGGCGACCAGCCATCCGTCCACCCTCCTGTGTCTGTGTCCCGCGGTATTGGCCACCCTCCTGTGTCCCGCGGTACTGCCTACCTGACCCAGCGTCTGTCCCCGCGGTACTGTCCACCCTCCTGGGGCTGTGTCCCCCGGTACTGCCTACCTGACCCAGCGTCTGTCCCCGCTGTACTGCCTACCCTCCTGTCTGTCCCCGCCGTACTGCCTACCCTCCTGTGTCTGTGTCCCGCGGTACTGTCCACCCTCCTGCGGCTGTGTCCCCCGGTACTGCCTACCTGACCCAGCGTCTGTCCCCGCTGTACTGCCTACCCTCCTGTCTGTCCCCGCCGTACTGCCTACCCTCCTGTGTCTGTGTCCCGCGGTACTGTCCACCCTCCTGCGGCTGTGTCCCCCGGTACTGCCTACCTGACCCAGCGTCTGTCCCCGCGGTACTGCCCACCCTCCTGTCTGTCCCCGCGGTACTGCCTACCCTCCTGTGTCTGTGTCCCGCGGTATTGTCCACCCTCCTGCGGCTGTGTCCCACCGTACTGCCTACCTGACCCAGCGTCTGTCCCCGCGGTACTGCCTACCCTCCTGTCTGTCCCCGCCGTACTGCCTACCTGACCCAGCAGCGCGGCAGGCGAAACAGAGTGTGCTGCAGCTCGCCGTCCTGCGGCTCCGGGGCGTCCGGCGCCGGCGGCTGCTCGCCGATCGGCACCGTCACGTGCAGCGGCGCGGCGACCAGGCGGCGGGCGGCCGCCAGCCGGTCGGCGCACAGACGGTCCACCATTAGCCGGTCCACGTCCGAGACGTACGAGAGCAGCGCGCCGGCCCGCTTCCAGAAACCTGCCGCCGACAGCGCCGGCCAAGTCAGCCAGTGGGCTACTGGTGTGGGGTGAGGAAAAGAGAGGAAGGGGAAGGGGGTCAAGGGGAAGGAGCAGCCAGGCTACTGGTGCGAAGAATTCGCGCGAGGGCGCCGGGTCCAGCTCATCGAATTAGTTAAATCGAATATAACCAAACATCCATTATATGATTGCACGTACACCGTTAAAATAAAGTCAAACACATGTGCTGCTTAAACCACGCGGCGACACGCAGCGTGTCCGGCAGGAGCAGAGCGTCCTGGGTTCGCGCTGTGCCGACCGGGGCTCTCACCGAGCTCTGCCAGCGCGGTGCTGAACGCCTCGGTGCTCCGTATGACTCGGTCGAAGCTGGCGCGCTGCTGCAGCCCGGACGGTATGGCCGCCGCCAGAGGCCCGGCCACCAGCCGCTCGGCCAGCGGCGCGCCGGCCAGCGCCCCGAACTCGGCCATGAGTGAGCCGGGCAGCGCGGCGTCACGCAGCGTCGTCAGCAGGACCGTCACAGAGGCGTACACCGCCTCCACCGCTGGCACCGCCCCCGACTGCTCTGCGGGCACCGCGGCCGTCCGCTCCGTCGGCCGGTCCGCCTGGCTCGGCGCGGCGCGGACGGAGAGAGTGACGGCCTCTGTGTCCCGGTGCTGCTCCAGCCGGCCGCCGGCCAGCAGTGGCGCCACCAGGCGGCTCAGCACGTCGTCCGCCAGCCGCTGAAGGTGGCGCTGCAGGCGGTCGAGGCGGCGCAGACCGGCGGCCGTGTCCGGCAGCTGGGCCGGCCGCACCGTCAGAGTGGTGCCTGGGTCGTCCCAGCAGAGCGCCGCCCGCCAGCGGCAGACCAGCGCGTGCAGCACGGCCTCCTCCTGCACCAGCGCCTGCTCCCGCAGGTCCGACAGCAGCGCCACCTACACCGAGAGGGCGCTGACGTCAGCCTGGACAGCGGAGGGGCGCAGCCTACTGTACACAGAGACGCCGTGCACGGGGATATGTACGTGATGCAAGACAAAACCAGAGAATAAATAATAAGCCAAAGTCAACAGGTTCTCTGAGTTGATTTAATACCAAGTTTGATAGCCAAATATGGAACACAGCCAATGATGAATGTTTATTTAATTAAGACTACCAATCATCTTATTTCGAAACAGTTGGGAGTAGTCGTAGTCCCACGGTGAGCGCCGTTGCCCAGTACCGTGACCCCGCCGAGCTGATCTCTTCCTCCTACCGCTCCTCACCTGATCACCGGTCTGTTCGGCGAGCTGCTGCGCCTGCTCACGCAGCTCGGAGACACTGGCGGCAGCGTCCGTCAGCCGGCCGGCGTCCTGCAGCCGCCGGCTGGCGGCCAGCTGCCGCCCCAGCTGCAGCAGCTGCTCCACCAGCTGCAGCAGCTGGCTGGTCTCAGTCAGCTCGGCCGTGGCGCGCTGCAGCTGCTCGGTCGAATCGGACAGCGCCGGACGGATCTAAGGGGACGGTGAGGGGTGACTGTGTGTGGGTGGGTGTAGGGATGGTGAGAACAGACAATATCTTTCAGTGGAAGAAGGATGTGAATATGACACAATACGGAATGTTGTGAGCCAAACTACGAGTCTCCTCACCACACTCATTTTTCAATGTGATAAAGTCATGACTCTTCAACTAAAAGTAAAAATACTAATGCATGTAGCACATGACAAAAGTAATCAACATAGCATAGCACATGTTCCCCAAATGTACAAATGATAAACATCAATGCTATATGAGGCCTGTTCACGGGGTCTGCGGCCGCCGCGGCTCCCGCGGCCAAAAGGGCGGGGCTTAATCGCCAGCCAATCACGAAAGAGCAGATCCGGGAGGAGAGACTCTCCGCTCTGCGGCTCCTGCGGTTGCTCGGGAGCAGCCGCAAAAGAACTTCGACATCAATGGCGCGCGTCTGACAAAGGTTGCGCACTGTTTTGTTGATATTGCAGCTCACTGGCGGTTGTTTGACCAAAAATGACAACTCGTAGTGACTCGTGGATATTCATGTAGTTGAGTGGTTTTGAAAAACATTGAGGGTTTGCATGCACTTGCCTATTCGTTGCGAACGCTACACGCGCCATTTATCGGACGCCATCAGCGGCCGCAGAAGTGTTCAAAGTTGTTCAAATTAAGCTCCGCCTCCTGGCCGCGGGAGCCGCGGCGGCCGCAAACCCCGTGAACAGGCCTCTGATATAACTATTACTGCAATTAATGTTCTACATCCAGTACTTTATAGAGTTTAGTGCTTGTGCGAGGAACATATTTGATATAATTAATAAACTAAAAAACATGACCTTTTCCTCGAAAATGTGAAAATCCAATGTTATCCAAATGTTATTATTATGTTGTATTTAAAGAGGCAGTTAGGAAAACGTCGTGTCGAAATGTTTTACTGTTTGATAAAGGCCTGTGGCCGAAATATTACAACATAATAATAACATTTGGATAACATTGGATTTTCACATTTTCGAGGAAAAGGTCATGTTTTTTAGTTTATTAATTATATCTACATCCAGTAGTTTAACTACATAGTGGTCCAACAAAGGAAAATAAAATGATACACTGAGAATGAATTAATATTGTACTCACCTCTGATGTTATTGAAGTATTCAGTTCATCCATCTGAGAAGTCATGTCCTGAACTTTATCTTGCAATGCTTGTCCTTTTATCAGTTCTGATTTTAAATCAACATGTTTTACCTCAACCAATTTCCTGATGTCATCAAAATGTCCAGGATGATATTTAGTTTCATGTGAAGACTCCATCATTTTGGATTATGCTGTAAATATGTAAAATATTATTGTTTCTGCTGTCCTAATGCAATGACTTATTGTAATACATGCTACTGAACAATGACAAACAAAAGTGAACCCTATTAGCACGGATTTATACAATAATCCATGCTACTGGCCTTGTAAATGACCTTGTAAAGTGCAGGCCTTGTATAAGTGGTTTTTGGGGGGGACGCCCCCCCCCCTTAAGGGTTTTCCGCTCCTGTCCCCAAACGAGTAAAGATACGGCCATCAAACTTTTTGACTTTTCCTAAATATTCATTGGGCACATTTTGGAACTTTTTCTCCAAAATTTCTGCTCACCAGGGGCGGCTTCAGGCGTGGTTTTTTGGGGCATGTTTGGGTTGTCAGTGTGACTTGGCTTTCAAAGGGAATCAGTTCCCATTCTCTAACCGTTGTAGATACGAGCCTACGACTTTCACACCTTTCCCTACTACCATTTGTAGACATACTGAACATTTTTTCAAATTTTTGGATTGCGCATGGGCGCCTTCAGGGACGTATTTTGGGAGGCAATTTGGGTCACTGGTATTTCATCGAAATCTGCAAGGTAAGAATTTTGAACTTAGTGAACCTTCTTAGCTGTTCTTTGCACACCTTGTGTGATTTAAAAAAAACAACATATTTTTGGGTTTCCCACAGGCGACTCCAGGAACAGGTTTTTTGGCAAGTGTATACACACATACTGTTTAGTAACTCAAAACGTTATTTTGCGGTGGACCATCTCATGTAATATCATCTGGATGGATCACAATTATATTTTGGGGCATAAACGGTCACAGGTATGCAATTAGGGTGAATTGTGGACCCATGGTGTGAAACTACATAGCAAAATATATAAATAAGCCAGCATATCCTGGATGAATAAATATAACAAAAGACAAAGCTCAATTCCCCTCCCCTTCCACTCCTGAGCACACCACTGCACAAATAACAAACTGCCATAATTTACATTATCATGCATATGCATATAATTATAAGCATCTAAAACGGAAATCAAAGCAGCAAAAATATTATAGTGACATCTTTAGATACCCTCCTTTGGAATTGCCTGAGGACGCCATTGGGTTAATTTCCCCAAACTTAAAAAGGAGTATATGTTAGAGCAGACAACTAGGTGACGAAATCCAACAACATGAAAACATTGCGTTCAAACAACGCCCAGGGTGAGAATCTAAAATGCATGTTTTCCCCATTTTTTTGTTTGCTACCTGTATCCGCTCATGACAAAATTTTGAATATTTATGAATACATGAATGTAACTCATGCTCCAAGGAATCGAATGCCGCTTTTCCAGAGAGAATCGGTCCAGCGGTTTCCGAGATACGAGGGGGGGGGGGGCGAATAGGCACCCCAACAAATTCGTATTTTGTTCATCCCGCTAGTAATAGGGTTAAACAAGCTTCCAAGCTTGAAGAAAATGTACCAAAAGAACATGATTTACATAAGGAGCCATTCACATCATGAAAAAGTAAATCACAATATGAAAACAAACTACAAAGTCATGTTAAGTAAGAGGAAATACAAATATAGCACAGCTCAGTAGAGAACATAGACTCTAATTCATGAATATGCTTCAGTTAGAGCCTGGGTGTGTGCCAACTATGCATTTAAACTTCTCCTTTAAATTATTTACCAAATATAACATATTTGTACATAAAACCTGTTCAAAATTAACCTTGATGTCTGTATTGATCCTCACAGTCATATGATATAATGATTTCGTTTGTGGACCAAGCACCATATCCTCTTGGGACTAAGGCACTAATTGGGGCTCTCACCCTGTTCCAAGGGATATGGAGGCCGGATGACTTTTTCAGAAGCCCACCTAGGGATTTGAAGTTTGAACCCCAGTCCCCATATGTCAGATGCAGGATTTCAAAACTTTGCTTTTGAGATCTTGTGGATTTAACCAACTTTGTTGGGTCATCCTGGATTTTTTTTTTAATCATGTGATTCAGCATATCCTGGATGTACTGAGTTTTTCATCATGAAATCATGCAGATCCAGAATCTTATAATTGTTAATGGGGAAGCTTACTGGATCATGTGACCTTGTAACCTTGACATTGTGACCTTGTAACCTTGACCTTGTAATCTTATAATTGTTAATGGGGCAGCTTACTGGATCATGTAACCTTGTAACCTTGGCAGATTTTGCCATGGGTGTAGACTACAAGTACAATAAGGTCAGCCATGTTGTAATACTATATGTTTCATGATGACAGTGATAGTGTCTTGGTGTGTTAAGGCATGTACATTATAAAACACCATCACCACCATAAAACATCCAGACAGTGCAAATGTCCAGCATATCCTGCCTTATGAGTTTGCCCTGTGCATTCAATCTGTTTTGAAAGCAAGGCATTGAAGCAAGCTTTAGATCCTGTATCTTTTTAAAGTCTCTTAGCTTTGCATGTGTCTGGGTCTAGTTACTGGGGCCTGTTCACAGCAGTGGTGGCGGATGGTATTTTCGGATGGGGGGGGGGGGGCAAAGAAACCCAGGGGGACCCTCAGCCAAAGGGCCTCCCTCCCATGGCCAAAGCCCCCCCCCCCCCCCTCCAAAAAAGGTGCAAAATATTATCTCCTCAGATTTAGGCCACTATATTTTGCAGGGCCCCTAAATGCCAAATGATTGAGAGAAGAAAAAAACGTTGGACAGGCCCATGTTGAAGTCTCAGGCCTTCTGAGAGCCCCATCAGGCCTACTGAGGACCCCCTCAGGCCTACTGAGGGCCTCCTCAGGCCAACTGAGGGCCTTCTGTCAGCCTTAGAGGGCCCCTCAGGCTGGCTGGGGGCACTTTGGGGCCCTCTGTCAACTTCTTGTAACAACTTTATGGGGGGGGCAAAATCATATGTTTCCCCCTCAACTTCTTGAGTTGGGGGAAGCTGCCCCCCTTATCCGCCGCCCCTGGTTCACAGTCCCAGCGGTTACACAGACTTTAAGCCCTGCCTACTTCAACCTTGTCTCATATGCCATCACAAGCAGGCATTGTATGAACACTGAATCCTGTGATGAACCACTTAAAATGACTTTCAATACTGCTGCCACTATGGTTGCTTTTTCCCAACCGCAGAACTGCAAACGCCTTAGCAGTGTGATATTTCTTTTGCCCCTCCCCATTTTCCAGTCTGCAAAATGTGGCAAGTTTTGACAAGATCTTGTCGGGGCAGGGTTGGCACCGACACAAACAAATTAGGGCAGCTTTTGGAAATTTTAAGGCAGCATTAAAAAAAATTGGGACAGCTTTTGGAATTTGGGGCTGCTTTCAACATTTTGGGGCAGTAGTAGTAACAATTTATAGATTCACACTAGATATAAGGAGATTTTCACACTAGATTACAAGGAGCTGATGCCCCCCCCCCCCTGGTCAACAGTATTTGCTGATCGAGGATAAAAATTTGATCTGGAAAATCCTGCCCCAAATGGGGCAGCTTTCTGTCTCATTTCAGGCAGGATTTGGGCTGCCCCAAATATCTTGTTGATGTTCCTGCCACGTTTTGCATACTGGGCCATTTTCTGTTTCCCACCAACTGGTGACCACTGCTGACTGCCAAACCACAGCCAACCACAGGGTCCATGAACAGGCCTCTGGCCACAATTGTAGACAATTTGACACAGTGAATCTGTACAAAAAAAAAACCCACATTGTGTTCTTCTTGGTGGGTGGACGCGTAGGTATTCTATGACCGCGTCGCGTAGCTGCTAGGCAATAGGCAAACTTCTTGTTCTTGGTTTTTGGTGGGTTAGGGCGCGTAGCTAATAGGCATGCACAAGTGTTGGTAAACAATCCAAACATTTTGCGCTGGATATGTAACATATGCCTCAGTAAAAGCTACATAAATGACACGTATGATTCAAAACTACTTCCCAGTGATGGACACTATAAATTAAAATGACGTAAACGCGTCATTTTGGTTAAAAACGAAACTTTCACAACATATTTATCTTCATGCTCGTCATATTTGCATTGAGATAAAATATATCAAAACTTCTTCACTTCTATGACTATAATTTATATACTTTTGAAGCTCAGTCACAATGATGACATCATACAATTTGCGTCACAGCGCAGCAAGTATAGCACTACAAAATTACCACCATTCATTTCAAACCATACGATTTTACTACCAGCGGTTCTGGGGCTAATTATCTGTACAGACCTTGGGCCTAATCAAGGCCCTAGATATAGGGGCCTAATGACTTGAGGTCATCACTGTGGCCAGGGCCTATTTTAACATGTTAACTGAGGGGGGCAAATGCCTCCCAGTGAGCCGTTTTGCCCCCTCCCCAGTCAAGAAATGTTGCCCACCCTGATTTCAGTATTTCCATGTCATTTTGCGCTTGATAGGTATTCAATTAAAATAAAATAAGCTTACCTGGTGATAAATGTATACAAATCCCATGCAAATGTCATGATATTCCTAAGTTTTAGTATTTCCCAGCAAAAATATCCATTTTTTTCATTTTTTATTTAGTCCGAATGTTTTGTGTAGATGGATTTCCGAGTTCAGGACCCACGCTAAGCAGGGCTTGTTGCGCAGGTCCTGACCTCACCACCCGATCGCGCAATTCCTGTTGTCCGGCAGAATTTAGAGACGAAAGTTTTACGTGCCCGACATACCTGGACACGGTCCGCCCCGCTCACTGACGTCACCTAAGCTTGAGTGCGACCGCTGCCAACGGCCGCAGGCCATCCTAGTCAGGAGCAAATAGCGAGCGCCGAAGCGACTCGAACCCGGGCTGCCACTACCGGGATAGGTCAGAAGTCCAGCGCTCTCCCACTGAGCTACCGGGGCATCTTTAAATTATTTCCGGAATATCTTGAATTTCAATATCCTTTGAACAATTGCTCATTAGTGGCAGAGTGGGGATGTCCGTGAAGTTAGCCAACAGCCAACAAAACGGAAATTGGCAGCGGCCGGATATTTCGCCTAAAATACGCATGTAGGTCAAGTCGCATACGAGGATCACGAATCTGATGTTATGTTTAATGCCAAGGTCATAGGTCAAGGTCAAATGCGTACAGAAGGTTGTGTATGTATGTATGTATGTATGCATTTACATTCTTGAGCAATCCACACACGGCGTGGCGATTACCGCTCAGAGTCTGGGCCAGGTTCGCGACATGCGGGAACAAGTTAGCTATTCACACAAACCACACGGCACACATACAATTTCTCACAAACACACAATTCATGCCGCACTCAGTGATACGTATATACACTCGGTGATTTATCACACTCGGTGATTTATTTACACGCACCCGAGTCGACTGTCGACCGTCGACTGAGTCGCGCTTTTGCGGCACGGGCAAATCTGGCGGGAGGTAGCAGCGCCAGCTCTCTGGGAAGCGTGTTTAGAAGCGCCGCGGCACGATAGCCAAAACGACGCTTGCCAGTTTCGAGTCGGGGTCGTGGGAGGTGAAATAGGTTGTCCTGGCGAGTGGATCTAGGTCTAGTGTCAGAGTTTAGGGTAAACAGAGACGCTAGTGCCTCGGGTTCTCCCCGCTGGATGGCCTTTTGGGCTGTGGCTACAGTCTGATAATCTGTCATAGTTTTTGGTGTCATCCAGCCGAGTTGGTCGCGCAGGTCGGAAACATGGTCGAACTTGCGGCGGCCGAAAATGACCCTAGCGGCGAAGTTTATAATTTTTTGGATCCGTTGGAGGTTCTTTTTGGTACCATTGCCATAAACTGTGAGGCAGTACTGAATGCGTGACATGACGAGTGCCATTACAAGTGTTTTGATGACACCGTCGGGAATATAGTGGCGGATGTGGGAGAGGCCGATTAGTAGGCCCATGCAGCGGCGGCTGAGGTCAGACACGTGGGCGTCCCAGGACAGGGAGCTGTCAAAGACAACACCAAGGTTCCCCACCTGCGCGCATGGTTTCAACTCGGAGTCACGGAATGATACTGTAAAAGCGGGCATGTTTCGTAAATTTTGACGGCTGCCGAATACCATAAATTGAGTTTTGGTGGTGTTGACTTTAAGCGCATTTGCACAGAACCAACTGTCAAGTGATGCAAGAGAAGCTTCCATGCGCGAGATGAGTCCCCCGAGGTCGCTTTGCGGACCGCTCACCAATATCTGGGTGTCGTCAGCGTACTGGAAGACAGCAGCGTCTCCAGAGTACAGCGATAGGTCGTTTGAAAATACAGTAAAGAGCAGGGGACCCAGGGCTGATCCTTGAAAGACACCCATGGTATTAGGGAGAGGACGCGACAGTACTCGGCATCCGGGCCCATTCTGCATCCGGGCCTTATGTACCTTTTTACGGACAAACGGTACACTGCACGGCCTCGCAATGGCCACCATTCGAAAGAGCGGCACAAAATGAAGGTGGGGTTTTCCTCGGAATTTCGATTTAGGTCACCCAAGGTCGCCCATCAAGGTCAAACTATCAAAATCAATTAACATCGACCTTATGTACCCTTTTACGGACAAACGGTGCTTTGTACAGTTTTTTATATGGCACCATTCGAAAGAGCACCTCAAAATGAAGGTGGGGGTTTCCTCGGAATTTCGATGTAGGTCACCCAAGGTCACCCATCAAGGTCAAACTGTAAAAATCAATCAAAATCGACCTTATGTACCTTTTTACGGACAAACGGTGCTTTGCACGTTTTTTTAAATGACACCATTCGAAAGAGCATCTCAAAATGAAGGTGGG
The DNA here is from genome assembly GCA_036785665.1 of Chirona hameri. Lineage (NCBI taxonomy): Eukaryota > Metazoa > Arthropoda > Thecostraca > Balanomorpha > Balanidae > Chirona > Chirona hameri. Next base: position 40,612 of record JAXIVJ010001842.1, read on the forward strand.
GTTTTCTTCTGAATTTCGATTTAGGTCACCCAAGGTCACCCATTAAGGTCAAACTATCAAAATCAACCAAAATCGACCTTATGTACCTTTTTACGGACAAACGGTCTTTTGCACGTTTTTTTTAAATGGCACCATTCGAAAGGGCGGCTCAAAATAAAGGTGGGATTTTCCTCGGAATTTCGATTTAGGTCACCCTAGGTCACCCATCAAGGTCAAACTATCAAAATCAATCAAAATCGACCATATGTATATGTTTACAGATACACGGTACTCTGTAGGGCCTCGCAAAGGCTACCATTCGAAAGAGTGGCTCAAAATGAAGGTGGGGTTTTCCTCGGAATTTCGATTAAGGTCACCCAAGGTCACCATCAAGGTCAAACTATCAAAATCAACCAAAATCGACCATATGTACCTTTTTACGGACAAACGGAGCTTTGCACGTTTTTTTAAATGACACTATTCGAAAGAGCGCCTCAAAATGAAGGTGGGATTTTCCTCGGAATTTCGATTTAGGTCACCCAAATTCACCCATCAAGGTAGGTCGCTAACTATCGCTAAGAGCGGCTCAAAATGAAGGTGGGGTTTTCCTCGGAATTGCGATTTATGTCACCCAAGGTCACCCATCAAGGTCAAACTATCAAAATCAATCAAAATCGACATTATGTACCTTTTTACGGACAAACGTGCTTTGCACGTTTTTTTAAATGGTACCATTGGAAAGAGCGCCTCAAAGAGCGCCACGGCGTGCCGTTTGTCCGTAAAAAGGTGCATAAGGTCGATTTTGATTGATTTTGATAGTTTGACCTTGATGGGTGACCTTGGGTGACCTAAATCGAAATTCCGAGGAAAACCCTACCTTTATTTTGAGCCGCTCTTTCGAATGGTGGCCATTGCGAGGCCGTACAGTGTACAGTGATCCGTAAAAAGGTACATAAGGTAGATTTTGATTTATTTTGATAGTTTGACCTTGATGGGTGACCTTGGGTGACCTAAATCGAAATTCCGAGGAAAACCCCACCTTCATTTTGAGCCGCTCTTTTTAATGGTGGCCATTGCGAGGCCGTACGTTGTACCATTTATCTGTAAAAAGGTACATAAGGTCGATTTTGATTGATTTTGATAGTTTGACCTTGATGGGTGACCTTGGGTGACCTACATCGAAATTCCGAGGAAAACCCCACCTTCATTTTGAGGCGCTCTTTCGAATGGTGCCATTAAAAAACGTGCAAAGCACCGTCTGTCCGTAAAAAGGTACATAAGGTCGATTTTGGTTGATTTTGATAGTTTGACCTTGATGAGTGACCTTGATCTACATTCCGAGGAAAACCCCACCTTCATTTTGAGGCGCTCTTTCGAATGGTACCATATAAAAAACGTGCAAAGCACCGCTTGTCCGTAAAATGTTACATAAGGTCGATTTCAATTTATTTTGATAGTTTGACCTTGATGGGCGACCTTGGGTGACCTAAATCGAAATTCCGAGGAAAACCCTACCTTCATTTTGAGCAGCTCTTTCGAATGGTGGCCATTGCGAGGCCGTACGGTGTACCGTTTATCCGTAAAAAGGTACATAATGTCGATTTTGATTGATTTTGATAGTTTGACCTTAATGGGTGACCTTGGGTCACCTAAATCGAAATTCTGAGGAAACCCCACCTTCATTTTGTGCCGCTCTTTCGAATGGTGGCCATTGGGAGGCCGTGCGGTGTACCGTTTGTCTGTAAAAAGGTACATAAGGGTACACAACCTTCTTTACGCATTTGACCTTGGCATTCAAAATCACATCAGATTCGTGATCCTCGTATGTGACTTGACCTTCATGCGTATTTTAGGCGAAAAATTCGGCCGTTGCAAATTTCCGTTTTGTTGGCTGTCGGCTAACTTCACGGACATCTGTTGGATCAGGAACGTCGCCATACAATTTGGAGTGGGTGGGGGCAACTGCTGAGCCGATTGTGTTCCAATTTGGTGTGTGGTTACCGGTTAGGGATCTTTCAGCCGCCACTTTCCCACAAGTCAGGGGTGGGGTGCTTCTGCACTTGCGCACGTGTGCACCACGTATTTGTAACTCCGAAACTACTTCCCTGATAGAGTTGAAATTCACTATACATTTCCTTCGCGTTCGCTCGTTCATCGCCAACTACGGCGCCTTACTGGTTCGGTAAAAAGTTATGGAAGAAAAATGACGAATGACCTCAGGGTGAATAGATTTTTACATCGTGGAGGTCACAGGATAAAAATACCACATGGATCTTTGTATTGGCGGATCCAGAACGGGTGGTTGGGGAGGGGCAACATTCAAAAAAGTCTCACAATTCTGAAAACGCATCGGATTTGGCTTGCTTATTCATTGATAGCAGATTTAAAGCTAACTTTCCTTAGTAAAAGTTGCTTAGATTTTCTCTATATCAGGAAATTAGTCAATCTTGCGCCGATTTCAGGCGGTGGGGGGGGGGGGGTCAATTTCCCATTGTGTCCAACCGTAGATCAGCCACTGGATCTTTGTATTTTGCAAAAGATGCAGGACTGGTGACAATTGGGCAAATTTAGCCATTTCCTGTGGATTTATATGCATTTTCATGTTTTCCCAATGACTTATAATTGGGAGGTCACAACATAGACTTCACCTTAGGTCACCGATATATTAATCATCCGAAATAGCAGAATTGCAGGTATTTATGACCTGATTAAATCCCGTGAGTATCTAACTGATCGGTTAAACAATGTGGCTGCGGCATGACCTTACATTTTTTTGGAGGTGGGATCAATAGACTTGACTTAGTGACGTGACCCGAGGTAAACAAATTAACAGGATTTGGGTAATTGATAGGCAAGCAGTTTTACCAAAAAATGGCGTCGCGAAAGGCGTCGTTTTCCGTTATTTCCTAAAACCCTAAAGGCGGCCGCACACTAGGCCATTCGGCGCGCGATATATTGCGACATTCCGCCTCGGAAAATCGCGTCGATACCGCTGAATATCGTCCTTGTTCCGGCGGATTCGGCGCTGTCTGCTCGCGAGATTCCGCCCCGCCGACCTACAGCATGTCGCAACCTGCGCCTACAGCCTGTCACAAGGTAAATTAATGATGGCCATTTTTCGACGAAGATGTAAGTTTAGAACCACGAAACTTTTACATAATAAATTTCACAGCGGCAAGAGCATGCTGTGCAAAATTTGTATCTCTGCCTTACATAGATTCGCCACTGTTAGCCTGATCAATTTTGTTGTCCGCGGTTCCGCGGCGTTCTGCCGCGGAAAAAAGCTCGTTCGAATCAGCTTTTTTCCGCCAGTCCGCAGATGGCCGGCCGACGACCTCAGGCTTTCTAATCTCGGCTGACAACAGCACAGCAGCTGATTTGAAACAGGGCTGACATTCGTCCGCGATTTTTGACGTTTCGGCTGACGCGAAGGCGGAAAGTCGCTAAAAATGCGCGGAAAGTCGCAGCAATATCGCGACCTCCGCGCGCCGAATGGCCTAGTGTGCGGCCGCCTTAAAGGGGGAGGGTATCCGCCCCCACTGGCGGATCCAGGGGCGGACATACATAGGGGCGGCGGACACAGGGACGGATCCTCACCGAAGCACCGAAGCATCCTTGAATTAAGAAGGGGAAATAATGGCCTGGTGCCGCCATGAAATCACAAGCATTGGTCGCTGTAAAAAAAAATTCTCGCGAAATGATGCTAAATTAGAATTTCTAAATTATGCCAAAAAATGGCCCTTCATGCCTCCCGTCCCTTGGGCTATGAAGGGGCACCAACATGCCTTTATACCAGAGGTAACAACGTATCGGACTCGAGGGACCCTGAGGGCCCCCTTGGGCTGATACATATAGATTATAGAACCTTTCGATTTTTTAGGGCCTAGTTATCCAGACAAAAACAAAATAAAGCACAAAATTCCGCGCCGCTACGCGGCGCAAATCAATCAGTTTTCTTTTCCAGTACAAAAGGGTCTAATGTAAACTGTACACACTGGCGGCCGCAGGGGGAGGGGGTTGATATGGGGCCATGGCCTTAAATGGGGGGGGGGGGGGGGGCAACATGTCTTTTGACACCACCTTTTGCTCCAGACATATTCCCTCGTTTTGACCCTGCATGCTGGTTCCAATAGCAAAAATTAGTTCTCCAGCCCGCTCAAAACCTCAAATTTTGGAGCCGCTTCGCGGCGCAAGAATAGTTTATCGCATGCATAAGATTTACTGCTCGTAAAAACAGCTTCCACCCCCCACCCCCCCCCCCCCCCTCCTGGTCACGAACCTCGACTTCCCTCTTGGTTAATTCTTCATCAGCTGTCTGGGGCCGCCCTTGACTGTACAAATTATATATTTTAGCACCATCCGCGGCAACTTTAAATTATAGAAACGGTACGACTGATATTGCAAATACCTATAGCCAACGTTGTCAATACAAATAAATTAAATAGGGGCACCCTCAAAATATAGAGTGGACCAAATCGGCCGAGTTTTCAGATTTGGGTATAGGTACGGGCACCACTGCAATTGATGACCCCCTTGAAGATTTTCTGGATCCGCCCCTGTACCTGATGAAATTGAAGCAGCCCCGGTGACACGCGCACCCGTTGGGGGGGGGGGGGGGGCATAATCTGCCCCTCCTGGATATTCCCAATAACTTTAAAACTGTGATAGATACCAACGTGAAACTTTTATAACCTTATACTGCATCAATTATACGTCTTCTCACTAAATTTCAATGAAATTAATGTAGTATTTTGGGAAATAATAACGTTTTAATGTCATGTCATGTCATGCCTTTTTTGGTGGAAAAACAATAAATGTTTGAAAAATCGTAAACAAATCGAGTTTCAAAGCAAATTGGAAATACAAAACGTCAGAAGAAAGAAAATGGCATTCTCTTCCAAATGGCTATCTCGGATTTGTGTTTGGGGGGGGGGGGGGGGGGGGGGGGGGGGGGGTTGACCCCAAAAATACTTTTTTTCGGAAAAATGTCCACAATTTTTTTTTATTCGAAAAGTAAAAATAAAATTCCAATAAAACCAAAATAAGGTGACCGGCCCAAATCAGCGGAGGAAAAAATGGGTTACCTTCTTGCCCCAAAAAGATGCCACAAAAATGGGGTACCTTTTTGCCCCCCCCCCCCCCCAGTGGTTTTCCCTTAAAATAGGCCCTGACTGGGGCGTTAATTGTGAGTTCTGAATCACATGGCAGCAGTTTGAAGAAAATCGACAGCCGTTCCTCCTCAATTCCTGAGCTCGCTGCACCGGCGACGTTAATTGTTAGTTAGTTCCTTCAAAGGTCCTGCGAAGGCAGTTCCACTGCAGAGCAATCGTCGCTGACGCACACTGGGTCCATAACACACCCATAGCACACGCATTGTACCATCCATCTGTGTCTGCATTCTCCTTCACATCAGCGACACGACTCTCACTAGAGATGCACAATTTGTAGACTAGAAGACTAGACATCCATCTGTGTGTCTGCATTCTCCTTCACATCAGCGACACGACTCACTAGAGACGCACAATTTGCACATTCGTTGTATTCTCCACTACGAACACACAGCTGCCGCCGAGACAGTCGGTACGACGTGACGCAGTATATGACGCGACATGCGGTGTGGTGCGGCTGGATACCCGACAAATGGTCACATGCCACAACAAACCACCCCACACGCCGCCGAACTCTGCTCAAGCCTATTGAGCACACAATTATTGCACATACTTTCAACAAACACAATGATATCGCACAAAACACCATGTAATATCGCTTCCTGCGCTGATAAAACACACCGTGGAAGACAAGAAACATTCTTCACATCATATGATCACAAAACAGGAAAATCAAATACTGGCCCAATGTGACAAGATCGGTATAAAGGGCATAACGTACCCTGGTTGGACAGATAAGGACAACCTGGTTGGGCAGATAAGGACAACCTGGTTGGGCAGATAAGGACAACCTGGTTGGGCAGATAAGGACACCCTGGTTGGGCAGATAAGGACACCCTGGTTGGGCAGATAAGGACAACCTGGTTGGGCAGATAAGGACAGTTGGGCAGACAAGGACGGTTGGGTAGATAAGGACACCCTGGTTAGGCAGATAAGGACAACCTGGTTGGGCAGATAAGGCCGGTTGGGCAGATAAGGACGGTTGGGCAGACAAGGACGGTTGGGCAGATAAGGACGGTTGGGCAGATAAGGACGGTTGGGCAGACAAGGACGGTTGGGCAGATAAGGACAACCTGGTTGGGCAGATAAGGACGGTTGGGCAGACAAGGACGGTTGGGTAGATAAGGACACCCTGGTTGGGCAGATAAGGACAACCTGGTTGGGCAGATAAGGACGGTTGGGCAGACAAGGACGGTTGGGTAGATAAGGACACCCTGGTTGGGAAGATAAGGACAACCTGGTTGGGCAGATAAGGACGGTTGGGCAGATAAGGACGGTTGGGCAGACAAGGACGGTTGGGTAGATAAGGACACCCTGGTTGGGCAGATAAGGACACCCTGGTTGGGCAGATAAGGACGGTTGGGCAGATAAGGACACCCTGGTTGGGCAGATAAGGACGGTTGAACAGGGTGGACAGCTGTCCCCCCTTGTATACGCCTGTACCTGAAGTCTGTTCAGACACGCACTAGTTTCCGCGTCAGTTTCGTAGCATGTTGAAATGGTATGACAGTATGGCTTTTTGGTTTCAAACGGCACTAAACCAAACTACGATTCAACAGATGTTGCGTCAAAACGTCGATCTTGTTCCGTGCGGCCAGTGGACTCGCCACGGCGCCATCTCGTGCAAGGTACCTCAACACACGCAGCTGCCGACTGAACGCTCAACAAAACATGCCTCACTGGAGTCTGTGTTTAATTTCCCCGTCGATCGAATATTACGCGCACACGGACGCCCGGAGTTCATATTGCGGGATCCTTGAGCTGCGAATAACGTCACGCACGCCGGCTACGGTTGTAATGACGTCATCTGAGCTCTCTGGCCAGCATGAGGATCGGAGAATGACGTCATATACGTCAGCTACGGTTGTGATGACGTCATCTGAGCTCCCTGGCTAGCAGGAGGAGCAGGAATGAGGTGACGGCGAACCCGACGGGCGGCAGCGAGGACAGCAGGCGGTGGCGCGCGTCTGAAACAACCGTAACACGGTCACACAGAGAGCCGCAGCACAGTCACACACAGTCACACAGAGCCACAGCACAGTCACACAGTCACATAGAGCCGCAGCACAGTCACACACAGTCACACATAGAGCCGCAGCACAGTCACACACAGTCACACATAGAGCCGCAGCACAGTCACACACAGTCACACATATAGCCGCAGCACAGTCACAGAGAGCCGCATCACAGTCACACACAGTCACAGAGAGCCGCATCACAGTCACACACAGTCACATAGAGCCGCAGCACAGTCACAGTCACATAGAGCCGCAGCAGAGTCACACACAGTCACATAGAGCCACAGCACAGTCACACACAGTCACATAGAGCCGCAACACAGTCACACACAGTCACACACAGTCACATAGAGCCGCAGCACAGTCACACAGTCACATAGAGCCACAGCACAGTCACAGTCACATAGAGCCGCATCAGAGTCACACACAGTCACATAGAGCCGCAGCACAGTCGCACACAGTCACATAGAGCCGCAGCACAGTCACATAGAGCCGCAGAACAGTCACACACAGTCATATAGAGCCGCGGTACAGTCACACACAGTCACAGAGAGCCGCAGCACAGTCACACAGTCACATAGAGCCGCAGTACAGTCACATAGAGCCGCAGCACAGTCACACACAGTCACAGAGAGCCGCAGCACAGTCACACACAGTCACATAGAGCCGCAGCACAGTCACATAGAGCCGCGGCACAGTCACACCCAGTCCCATAGAGCCGCAGCACAGTCACACACAGTCACACATAGCCGCAGCACAGTCACATAGAGCCGCAGCACAGTCACACACAGTCACATAGAGCCACAACACAGTCACACACAGTCACACAGTCACATAGAGCCGCAGCACAGTCACACACAGTCATATAGAGCCGCGGCACAGTCACACACAGTCACATAGAGCCGCAGCACAGTCACACACAGTCACATAGAGTCGCAGCACAGTCACACACAGTCACATAGAGCCGCAGCACAGTCACACACAGTCACATAGAGCCGCAGCACAGTCACACAGTCACATATAGCCGCAGCACAGTCACATATAGCCGCAGCACAGTCACACACAGTCACATAGAGCCGCAGCACAGTCACACACAGTCACATATAGCCGCAGCAGTCACACAGTCACATAGAACCGCAGCACAGTCACACACAGTCCCATAGAACCGCAGTACAGTCACACACAGTCACATAGAGCCGCAGCACAGTCACACACAGTCACATAGAGCCGCAGCACAGTCACACACAGTCACATAGTGCCGCAGCACAGTCACACACATTCCCATAGAGCCGCAGCAGTCACACATTCACATATAGCCGCAGCAAGGTCACATAGAGCCGCAGCACAGTCACACAGACCCATATAGCCGCAGCACAGTCACATAGAGCCGCAGCACAGTCACACACAGTCACATAGTGCCGCAGCACAGTCACACACAGTCACATAGAGCCGCAGCACAGTCACATAGAGCCGCAGCACAGTCACACACAGTCACATAGAGCCGCATCACAGTCACACACAGTCACACACAGTCACACACAGTCACACACAGTCACACACAGTCACACACAGTCACATAGAGCCGCAGCACAGTCACACACAGTCACATAGAGCCGCACCACAGTCACATACAGTCACATATAACCGCATCACAGTCACACAGTCACATATAGCCGCAGCACAGTCACACACAGTCACATAGAGCCGCAGCACAGTCACACAGTCACATAGAGCCGCATCACAGTCACACACACAGTCACACAGTCACATAGAGCCGCAGCACAGTCACACACAGTCACATAGAGCCACAGTACAGTCACATAGAGCCGCAGCACAGTCACGCAGTCACATAGAGCCGCAGTACAGTCACGCACAGTCACATAGAGCCGCAGCACAGTCACACAGTCACATAGAGCCGCAGCACAGTCACACACAGTCACATAGAGCCACAGTACAGTCACATAGAGTCGCAGCACAGTCACACAGTCACATAGAGCCGCAGCACAGTCACACACAGTCACATATAGCCGCAGCACAGTCACACCCAGTCACATAGAGCCGCAGCACAGTCACATAGAGTCGCACCACAGTCACACAAGTCACATAGAGCCACAGTACAGTCACATAGAGCCGCAGCACAGTCACAGTCACATAGAGCCGCAGCACAGTCACACAGTCACATATAACCGCAGCACAGTCACACCCAGTCACATAGAGCCGCACCACAGTCACACACAGTCACATAGAGCCGCAGCACAGTCACACAGTCACATAGAGCCACATAACAGTCACACAGTCAGATAGAGCCGCAGCACAGTTACACACAGTCACACATAGAGCCGCAGCACAGTCACACACAGTCACATAGAGCCGCAGCACAGTCACACACGGTCACATAGAGCCGCAGCACAGTCACACACAGTCACATACAGTCACATATAGCCGCAGCACAACCACACACCGTCACATAGAGCCGCAGCACAGTCACACACAGTCACATACAGTCACATAGAGCCGCAGCACAACCACACACCGTCACAGTTGCAGACAATACCCGCGTGACACATGTATTGATTGCACGCCACAGCTCTGCCGCCGGATGAAGGCTGCCTCGGCATGAAGGCTGATAAGGCTGCCTCGGCATGAAGGCTGATAAGGCTGCCTCGGCATGAAGGCTGATAAGGCTGCCTCGGCATGAAGGCTGATAAGGCTGCCTCGGCATGAAGGCTGATAAGGCTGCCTCGGCATGAAGGCTGATAAGGCTGCCTCGGCATGAAGGCTGATAAGGCTGCCTCGGCATGAAGGCTGATAAGGCTGCCTCGGCATGAAGGCTGATAAGGCTGCCTCGGCATGAAGGCTGATAAGGCTGCCTCGGCATGAAGGCTGATAAGGCTGCCTCGGCATGAAGGCTGATAAGGCTGCCTCGGCATGAAGGCTGATAAGGCTGCCTCGGCATGAAGGCTGATAAGGCTGCCTCGGCATGAAGGCTGATAAGGCTGCCTCGGCATGAAGGCTGATAAGGCTGCCTCGGCATGAAGGCTGATAAGGCTGCCTCGGCATGAAGGCTGATAAGGCTGCCTCGGCATGAAGGCTGATAAGGCTGCCTCGGCATGAAGGCTGATAAGGCTGCCTCGGCTCCACAGCGGAGACACAGCTCACCAGCAATACTACCGATTACTGTTCCGACTCCAGCAATACTACCGATTACTGTTCCGACTCCAGCAATACTACCGATTACTGTTCCGACTCCAGCAATACTACCGATTACTGTTCCGACTCCAGCAATACTACCGATTACTGTTCCGACTCTAGCAATACTACCGATTACTGTTCCGACACCAGCAATACTACCGATTACTGTTCCGACACCAGCAATACTACCGATTACTGTTCCGACTCCAGCAATACTACCGATTACTGTTCCGACTCCAGCAATACTACCGATTACTGTTCCGACTCCAGCAATACTACCGATTACTGTTCCGACTCCAGCAATACTACCGATTACTGTTCCGACTCCAGCAATACTACCGATTACTGTTCCGACACCAGCAATACTACCGATTACTGTTCCGACTCCAGCAATACTACCGATTACTGTTCCGATACCAGCAATACTACCGATTACTGTTCCGACTACAGCAATACTACCGATTACTGTTCCGACTACAGCAATACTACCGATTACTGTTCCGACACCAGCAATACTACCGATTACTGTCCCGACTCCAGCAATACTACCGATTACTGTTCCGACACCAGCAATACTACCGATTACTGTTCCGACTCCAGCAATACTACCGATTACTGTTCCGACTCCAGCCATACTACCGATTACTGTTCCGACATCAGCAATACTACCGATTACTGTTCCGACATCAGCAATACTACCGATTACTGTTCCGACACCAGCAATACTACCGATTACTGTTCCGACTCCAGCAATACTACCGATTACTGTTCCGACACCAGCAATACTACCGATTACTGTTCCGACTCCAGAAATACTACCGATTACTGTTCCGACACCAGCAATACTACCGATTACTGTTCCGACTCCAGCAATACTACCGATTACTGTTCCGACTCCAGCAATACTACCGATTACTGTTCCGACTCCAGCAATACTACCGATTACTGTTCCGACACCAGCAATACTACCGATTACTGTTCCGACACCAGCAATACTACCGATTACTGTTCCGACTCCAGCAATACTACCGATTACTGTTCCGACTCCAGCAATACCACCGATTACTGTTCCGACTCCAGCAATACTACCGATTACTGTTCCGACACCAGCAATACTACCGATTACTGTTCCGACTCCAGCAATACTACCGATTACTGTTCCGACTCCAGCAATACTACCGATTACTGTTCCGACACCAGCAATACTACCGATTACTGTTCCGACTCCAGCAATACTACCGATTACTGTTCCGACTCCGTCAGCCAATCCCGGATGCTGCGGCCCGTGTTTAAGTTGAAAAGTGAATTGAAACACAATCTTCGATATAAGTGTCATTACAATGAATACCACATTTAGGGTAAACATGGAAACACCGCACAAATAAAATAATATATGCGATTGATATAAGTAGTCACTTGCACCACCTAAACTTGCATAATAGGTCATGTCAAATGCCAATTCTTGTGTGTTCATTCGTGATTGCTCACTAACGCGAATTCTTTCCTCAAATTTCCTTCCTGAGTGATTATGTGCTCTGAAAACACGATTCTAAGGTCAAAAGCTGTTTGGTTTTCACCGTTGGTGAGAACTGTGAAGGGCTATAAAATATGGTCGCCAAGAGGTATTTATTGAATGATTTGGGTGTCGCTGACAATGCTCATTGGAGCGCAGACGAATCGGATACATGGAAACCCAACAGGAACAACCCCCTATATGCTACTTAACTTGCACCGCATCTCAATATGGTTTCAATACATCGACTTTCACAAAGCCTGACTTTTTGTAAATATAATCTCTGGATGCTTAGCTTTTGAAATTGGAGCCCTCACAAAGATGTTTTATTTTTCAGTCGTTTTCCTTGATATTTGTATGTGCGAATCAAATTTCCTAATGTTTCATTTTGTACAGCTGGTAATGTCTAACACAACATGATGCGTAACATTGTGTATACTGAAAGTTAAATGTGTATAACATAACATGACATGTAATGCGAATATTAATGTGCAGTGTTAGTAGAAATGTGTTAAGTCCTTTTAAAACGTACGGTTATAGCGCTGATATCCCTCACGCAAAGTATTATTGCCAATTTCAGGCTGCTATCGCCGCCAGCTTTGTAACTGCGCGAGGCTGAGCATGATGTCAATGTCAGGTTACATCGAACTAAGAGTTTGAGCATGTCATCTGTGTTGGCAAAACTGTCACTCTTAGTGTGGCTATTTGGTTACCACATATCGTGTTTAAAAGCCCTGCCTGAAGTCACAATCTTTCGGCAGTTAATTGACGCCGTGCAACACCGATGGTAATGCGGCAACAATGTGCTTAGGAACGGAAGGAAAGCTCGCGACGAAAATAACCTAAAGAGAAACAAAAATATCGTTCAACAAAATATATATTTAACCAATTTCCCGATAAGATGAACGCCATCAATAAATCTGCAAACATCATTTACTCGACCCGTTCGTACCACGGAGAATAACTAGCGGCGACAGCGGAGCAAGGCGTAAATATAACTGACCTATATATTCATAGAAAATACTGTCACGTATTGCATTGCAGGTTATTGCACAAGCTGTATAAAAATACAATACTACTTTCCAGAAAGACTCCCATGAATTAGGCACTTACGGCGAGCATTGGGCACGCAGAATCTCGAGTGAGCTGTTGGGAACCAAGCGAGACATTAATTGTTCTGCCTTGAAGGCTAAGCATTCACTGGCGTTATATGACGCCCGATCTGATCGGTTAGCACCGATTCCGCCACGTACATCAGGATACAGCCCCAGGGAAAATACCGAGTAAACACGGTGACAATTGAGCAGACAAACACACATCTACGGGTCCTAACGTCACTACTGTCATGCTAGCAGGCGCGCCAATCGCCACAGTCCGCGATACCGCTGCATCCACGGCCGAGCCGCCGGCGAGCGGCAGCATCCACACCACGCCACGCCAAGGCGGCGGAGCGGCCGGCCGGGCGGTTGTGGCCCTACTCCGTACCTGGCAGTGCCGGCCTCTCGGTTTCCGGCTCCCACCCGCGGCTGCGGCGCACCGCCTCCTTCCACCGGTCGAACCGGACGTCCCGCTCTGTGGGCACACAACGCAGGGCAGGTCAGGTCATGCTAGGTCAGGTCAGGTCTGAGCACAGAGGCGGGTGGAAACAGGTAAATCGCGGAAGTGAAATAAGCTTAAAGGAACACCAATTGCGTACTCAACATTTTGTCCTTACATAATCATCGCTCGTGCCTTCACTCTAGAGCTGGCAGGTGTCATCGATCTGTCTTTCCCAAACACACAGCCCACACACAAGTCACAAGTTGATTTCAGAGCCCACGCCACGAGCAGCAAGAAACCACCATCTACGAGGCACGATTCCTATTGGCTTTGGACGCACCAGGACACGAATGTCGACCAGTTTAGTAAGCGTTTGTGTATTCACCATTTCACATAAAACAGTCAATTCAATATCGCTGAGACCTATTCTACCGCTTCTTTCCGAACAGCTGTTCCGGCTGACCGGTTGTATGCGTATGTTATGCAAGAACAGCCGCATTAATTAATACTTATCCATAACACTCCCGCGGACACAGCTTTTGTTCCAACTCCGATGTTGCTCCATCTCCCTCAAAACTGATACCATCCCCTATCGGAGGAACGGCGGCAGAGCCGCTGTCCCGTCTGCCGTCCCCGCTCGGCAGAGCCCCTGTCCCGTCTGCAGTCTCCGCTCGGCAGAGCAGCTGTCCCGTCTGCCGTCCCCGCCCGGCAGAGCCCCTACCCCGTCTGCAGTCTCCGCTCGGTGCCCGGCAGAGCCCCTGCCTCGTCTGCCGTCCCAGCTCGGCAGAGCCCCTGCCCCGTCTGCCGTCCCCGCTCGGCAGAGCCCCTGCCCCGTCTGCAGTCTCCGCTCGGTGCCCGGCAGAGCCCCTGCCCCGTCTGCCGTCCCCGCTCGGCAGAGCCCCTGCCCCGTCTGCAGTCTCCGCTCGGTGCCCGGCAGAGCCCCTGTCCCGTCTGCAGTCTCCGCTCGGTTCTGCCCGGCAGAGCCGCTGTCACGTCTGCCGTCCCCGCCCGGTGCCCGGCAGAGCCCCTGTCCCGTCTCCGCTCGGCAGAGCCTCTGCCCCGTCTCCGCTCGGTTCTTCCCCGTCTCCGCTCGGTTCTGCCCCGTCTCCGCTCGGTTCTGCCCCGTCTACGCTCGGTTCTGCCCCGTCTCCGCTCGGTTCTGCCCCGTCTACGCTCGGTTCTGCCCCGTCTCCGCTCGGTTCTGCCCCGTCTCCGCTCGGTTCTGCCCGTCTCCGCTCGGTTCTGCCCCGTCTCCGCTCGGTTCTGCCCGTCTCCGCTCGGTTCTGCCCCGTCTCCGCTCGGTTCTGCCCGGCGTACCGTCGTCGCCGACCTGCGGCCGGAACGTGTCGGTGGTGCCGTGACTGAGGTGCTCGGGGCGCAGACTCCAGACGGAGACTCCGTCGGCGGCGCCGGCCGCCATCGCCGCGCCCAGCGCCGTCGTCTCCGCCATGGTGGTCCGCACTGCAACACGCCAGGGCAGGTCACACGACAGGCTGCTGCTGGTCACACGACAGGGCAGGTCACACGACAGGGTGCTGCTGGTCACACGACAGGGCAGGTCACACGACATGCTGCTGCTGGTCACACGACAGGGCAGGTCACACGACAGGCTGCTGCTGGTCACACGACAGGCTGCTGCTGGTCACACGACAGGCTGCTGCTGGTCACACGACAGGGTGCTGCTGGTCACACGACAGGCTGCTGCTGGTCACACGACAGGCTGCTGCTGGTCACACGACAGGCTGCTGCTGGTCACACGACAGGCTGCTGCTGGTCACACGACAGGCTGCTGCTGGTCACACGACAGGCTGCTGCTGGTCACACGACAGGCTGCTGCTGGTCACACGACAGGCTGCTGCTGGTCACACGACAGGGCAGGTCACACGACAGGCTGCTGCTGGTCACACGACAGGGCAGGTCACACGACAGGCTGCTGCTGGTCACACGACAGGGCAGGTCACACGACAGGGTGCTGCTGGTCACACGACAGGCTGCTGCTGGTCACACGACAGGCTGCTGCTGGTCACACGGCACCCCTGACTACCCTAAAACACAGTTCGACCCGAGGAGAAACAACAATCCTAAAACGCGTAATGCAGTGAATACAAAACAGCAATAAGTTATGCAGTTCACTATTAAAGGGAACAGTTCACCTTGACAAAGTTCTTGATAGTTGGCAGTAAGGGGCATCATGAGCTAAAACAATACGAGGGTGACTTTGGTTTGGACCATAGATGGAATCTGTGGAGAAAAGGTAAGTTTATCTTTGTATGACACGTGATGTCATACAACACCAGTGGTTGTTCTGGCTCCGCCTGGCGCCTACTACAGTCTCTGACAAGGGGCCGCCGTGCCACGCGGGCGGCTGAGCGGAGAGGTGTCGTGATCAGAGACTACGTGCCAGAGAGTGTCAAAATCCCCGGATGTAAGGGCAACAAATCAGCCAATCAGCGATGGGAGTCACGATGTACACTTCCGTGCAAAGGAATAACCACGTATGTCACGGTTTTCGGGCGATTGACATACGTGGTCCTTCCTTTGCACGGCATGACTCGTACCGGCTTCTAGGACTCCGGTAAGCCAAGTTGAATTAATTAAGGTTTAAGTTGAATCGTTACTATGAAGATGTGAAAGCTTCTCAAGTCAATTTTCGAGCATGGAGTACAGCTTGGCTATCTCAACTCAAAACCCCATTGACAAGGTGAACAGTTTCCTTTAAAGGAAATGTTCACCTTGGAATTTGTTTTCCCAAACACGATTTGATTATATTTTTACTACAATTTATTTTTATATTGTCAAAAATGGCCTTATATCGCGCCGATTCAGGACAGAAGACCGTACATTATTATTGTTCATCAAAACTATATGCATACTCTCTGAGTCCGAGTCCTCACGTCACGCGAATTAAAAAAAAATGGTTCAGCCAATCAGATTCGAAAGTAGTCGCGTAAGGATAGACTCGCATTAGAGACGTGCCAACCGGCGGCCGGCGGTTCACTTGCTAGCACCAGCTGTAAGCTGATTGGCTGATGGTATAGCCTCCGCCCGGGCTAGATCCAGCACATTCTTTCGCCAGCACCGCATTCCTTCGCCAACAAATCAAATATATTCGGCTGGAGTCTTTTCAGTTAAGAAAACTTGCAGATAGGGGTTTCCCAACATGGGCTACAAAACTGCTATCTCAGTTTAAAACTAATGTTGAAAGTTAACTATTTCCTTTAAGTTATAGGGTGCAGTTTGAAGTCGGCAAAAGCTGTACTTTGTCAGGAATTCAGAAAGGCATAACTGAGGTCTCTGACCAGCACATCTCTTTTCCAACAAACATTCTCACGAAGAATAAATATGCCGAGCCGCGGATAGAATGGAGAAACACGCCCGGCCGTCACATATTTTTTAAATAATTTTTTAGTCCGAATGTTTTTGAATGGATGGATTTCCGAAGTCCGGCCCGCGCTAGGCATAGCTTGTTGCGCAGGCCCTGACCCCACCACCCGATCAAGCAATTCCTGGCGTCCGGCAGAATTTAGAAGCGAAAGTTTTACGTGCCCGACATACCTGGACACGGTCCGCCCCGCCCTCTGACGTCACCTGACCTTGAGTGTGACCGCTGCCACCGGCCATCCCAGTCAGGGGCAAATAGCGAGCGCCGAAGCGACTCGAACCCGGGCTGCCACTATCGGGTGAGGTCAGAAGTCCGGCACTCTCCCAACTGAGCTACAGGGGTGGATATGACGTCATACCGGCCCTTCGATGGCCAATAGGGATGTATCTCTGTAATTTCATTAGATAGGGAGAGACTTACCGATGGGGATGCCAAGCAGGTCGGCCTGCAGCTGCATCAGCAGACTATTGACGGTGCCGCCGCCGTCCACCTGCAGCTCGCGCAGTGGCATCCCAGAGTCGTGGTTCATCGCGTCCAGGATCTCACGCGTCTGACGGACACCAACACATCGCTCGTTACTGCTGTGTGTGCACTGTATTGACTGTACCGCTCGTTACTGCTGTAGTGATGTGTGTATACTGTATTGACTGTACCGTTCGTTACTGCTGTGTGTGTACTGTATTGACCGTACCGCTCGTTACTGCTGTAGTGCTGTGTGTGTACTGTATTGACTGTACCGCTCGTTACTGCTGTAGTACTGTGTGTGTACTGTATTGACCGTACCGCTCGTTACTGCTGTGTGTATACTGTATTGACTGTACCGCTCGTTACTGCTGTGTGTATACTGCATTGACTGTACCGCTTGTTACTGCTGTGTGTATACTGTATTGACTGTACCGCTTGTTACTGCTGTGTGTATACTGCATTGACTGTACCGCTCGTTACTGCTGTGTGTATACTGTATTGACGGTACCGCTCGTTACTGCTGTGTGTATACTGTATTGAATGTACCGCTCGTTACTGCTGTGTGTATACTGCATTGACTGTACCGCTCGTTACTGCTGTGTGTGTACTGTATTGACCGTACCGCTCGTTACTGCTGTAGTGCTGTGTGTGTACTGTATTGACTGTACCGCTCGTTACTGCTGTAGTACTGTGTGTGTACTGTATTGACCGTACCGCTCGTTACTGCTGTGTATATACTGTATTGACCGTACCGCTCGTTACTGCTGTGTGTATACTGTATTGACGGTACCACTCGTTACTGCTGTGTGTATACTGTATTGACTGTACCGCTCGTTACTGCTGTGTGTATACTGTATTGACCGTACCGCTCGTTACTGCTGTGTGTATACTGTATTGACTGTACCGCTCGTTACTGCTGTGTGTATACTGCATTGACTGTACCGCTCGTTACTGCTGTGTGTGTACTGTATTGACCGTACCGCTCGTTACTGCTGTAGTTCTGTGTGTATACTGTATTGACTGTACCGCTCGTTACTGCTGTGTGTATACTGTATTGACGGTACCGCTCGTTACTGCTGTGTGTATACTGTATTGACCGTACCGCTCGTTACTGCTGTGTGTATACTGTATTGACTGTACCGCTCGTTACTGCTGTGTGTATACTGTATTGACGGTACCGCTCGTTACTGCTGTGTGTATACTGTATTGACTGTACCGCTCGTTACTGCTGTAGTGGTGTGTATACTGTATTAACCGTACCGCTCGTTACTGCTGTGTGTATACTGTATTGACCGTACCGCTCGTTACTGCTGTAGTGTTGTGTGTATTCTGTATTGACTGTACCGCTCGTTACTGCTGTGTGTATACTGTATTGACTGTACCGCTCGTTACTGATGTGTGTATACTGTATTGACCGTACCGCTCGTTACTGCTGTGTGTATACTGTATTGACTGTACCGCTCGTTACTGCTGTGTGTATACTGTATTGACTGTACCGCTCGTTACTGCTGTGTGTATACTGTATTGACCGTACCGCTCGTTACTGCTGTAGTGCTGTGTGTATACTGCATTGACTGTACCGCTCGTTACTGCTGTGTATACTGTATTGACCGTACCGCTCGTTACTGCTGTGTGTATACTGTATTGACTGTACCGCTCGTTACTGCTGTGTGTATACTGTATTGACCGTACCGCTCGTTACTGCTGTAGTGCTGTGTGTATACTGCATTGACTGTACCGCTCGTTACTGCTGTGTATACTGTATTGACCGTACCGCTCGTTACTGCTGTGTGTATACTGTATTGACTGTACCGCTCGTTACTGCTGTGTGTATACTGTATTGACCGTACCGCTCGTTACTGCTGTGTGTATACTGTATTGACTGTACCGCTCGTTACTGCTGTAGTGCTGTGTGTATACTGCATTGACTACCGCTCGTTACTGCTGTGTATATACTGTATTGACCGTACCGCTCGTTACTGCTGTGTGTATACTGTATTGACCGTACCGCTCGTTACTGCTGTAGTGTTGTGTGTATACTGTATTGACCGTACCGCTCGTTACTGCTGTGTATACTGTATTGACTGTACCGCTCGTTCTGCTGTAGTGCTGTGTGTATACTGTATTGACTGTACCGCTCGTTACTGCTGTGTGTATACTGCATTGACTGTACCGCTCGTTACTGCTGTGTGTATACTGTATTGACCGTACCGCTCGTTACTGCTGTGTGTATACTGTATTGACTGTACCGCTTGTTACTGCTGTGTGTATACTGTATTGACTATACGGCTCGTTACTGCTGTGTGTATACTGTATTGACTGTACCGCTCGTTACTGCTGTGTATACTGTATTGACCGTACCGCTCGTTACTGCTGTGTGTATACTGTATTGACCGTACCGCTCGTTACTGCTGTAGTGATGTGTGTATTCTGTATTGACTGTACCGCTCGTTACTGCTGTAGTGCTGTGTGTGCACTGTATTGACTGTACCGCTCGTTACTGCTGTGTGTATACTGTATTGACTGTACCGCTCGTTACTGCTGTGTGTATACTGTATTGACCGTACCGCTCGTTACTGCTGTAGTGCTGTGTGTATACTGTATTGACGGTACCGCTCGTTACTGCTGTGTGTATACTGTATTGACTGTACCGCTCATTACTGCTGTGTGTATACTGTATTGACCGTACCGCTCGTTACTGCTGTGTGTATACTGTATTGACCGTACCGCTCTCGTTACTGCTGTAGTGCTGTGTGTATACTGCATTGACTGTACCGCTCGTTATTGCTGTGTGTATGCTGTATTGACTGTACCGCTCGTTACTGCTGTGTGTATACTGTATTGACCGTACCGCTCGTTACTGCTGTAGTGCTGTGTGTATACTGTATTGACCGTACCGCTCGTTACTGCTGTGTGTGTACTGTATTGACCATACCACTCGTTACTGCTGTAGTACTGTGTGTATACTGTATTGACCGTACCGCTCGTTACTGCTGTGTATATACTGTATTGACCGTACCGCTCGTTACTGCTGTGTGTATACTGCATTGACTACCGCTCGTTACTGCTGTGTATATACTGTATTGCCCGTACCGCTCGTTACTGCTGTGTGTATACTGTATTGACCGTACCGCTCGTTACTGCTGTAGTGTTGTGTGTATACTGTATTGACCGTACCGCTCGTTACTGCTGTGTATACTGTATTGACTGTACCGCTCGTTACTGCTGTGTGTATACTGTATTGACTGTACCGCTCGTTCTGCTGTAGTGCTGTGTGTATACTGTATTGACTGTACCGCTCGTTACTGCTGTGTGTATACTGTATTGACTGTACCGCTCGTTACTGGTGTGTATACTGTATTGACTGTACCGCTCGTTACTGCTGTGTGTATACTGTATTGACTGTACCGCTCGTTCTGCTGTAGTGCTGTGTGTATACTGTATTGACTGTACCGCTCGTTACTGCTGTGTGTATACTGTATTGACTGTACCGCTCGTTACTGCTGTGTGTATACTGTATTGACCGTACCGCTCGTTACTGCTGTAGTGCTGTGTGTATACTGTATTGACCGTACCGCTCGTTACTGCTGTGTGTATACTGTATTGACTATACCGCTCGTTACTGCTGTGTGTATACTGTATTGACTGTACCGCTCGTTACTGCTGTGTGTATACTGTATTGACTGTACCGCTCGTTACTGCTGTGTGTATACTGTATTGACCGTACCGCTTGTTACTGCTGTGTGTATACTGTATTGACCGTACCGCTCGTTACTGCTGTAGTGCTGTGTGCATACTGTATTGACCGTACCGCTCGTTACTGCTGTGTATACTGTATTGACTGTACCGCTCGTTACTGCTGTGTGTATACTGCATTGACTGTACCGCTCGTCTTTTTTTTTTAAAGTTTCAGTTGATTGTATTTACATTTTTGTCGACAGCACGACCCATCCTCCTGTGGGACGTGCTGCCCCCATCAACACAGACACAGATATACGGCACATACTCACACAACAGACGCACCACAAGCACACACTCACTCACAAACAAGCATACGCCGCGCGGCAACACAAACTTATCAAATACATTCTCCGAAGTTGCATCACTCACGTCGCCATTCCAAGCCTCCGCCTCACACATTAAGGTCACCGTCAAAAGGTCGCCACTTCGTCGCAAATGTTTCCATTCTTTCTTCTATCATGGCAGTTAATTTTTCTGCGTCGCGCACACCATTGACATATGACAGGTAAGCATCAAATGATATAAACTGACTTTGGCGCTTGCGATAATGCAAGTATTGTTTCGCCAGCAAAATAAGGAGGTTAATTACAGCCGGTCCCTGCAGAAAGCCAAACATTATGTTATGCCTATTGCACTGGAATTGACGCGGGTGTATTTTCAAATTAATATACCTGAAAATTTTCTCCCAAAAACTACGTACCTCCACGCACGAGAAAAAATAATGGGTTATCGTGTCGATCGATTTACAGCGGTGACAAGAGGGACTGTCTACCAACTGTCGAATATGCAAGAATTTGTTAGTCGGTATGTATCGGTGAATTATTTGAAACTGAAACGATTGCAGCTGTGTTGATTTGGTGCAGGAGTATGGAATAATCATAACTGTGGGCCAGCTGGTTGGAGTCATCCCATCGGCTTCCCATCTCGAGAAAGCCGTAGGTTTGCTCGTAGTTAATTGGAGTCGGTTCCAGTCCCTAGTTCTTAGATGAGCAATTGATACGTTTTTCCCTTTATACGCTATTTCAACACATTTTGTCCGTTCGTCTGGAGTTAATGGTTTCCCCCTGGACTCCCTTATATTATTTTTCCATTGCAATGGGATCGCACTAACTACGCTAAAATATCGTATAAAATGTATCCTACATTCAGGGAATGCTTGGCTGAACCGATCAAAACTTAGCATTTGCCCACTGTTCTCCACCAAATCACCCACGTATTTTATCCCACTTCGATACATTCCCCTATCATACATAGTCTTATTATCGGACTTAACATGAGGATTGAACCATAACATTTCTCTCCTCATTTGCGAGGCTGTCGTTGGTTCAGGTAGTTTGTTAACAGTGCGATAATCCATTAATATGTTGATGTAAAATGAGGATAATTTGAACGTTTCAAGATCTAGCCGGTTAAATCGAGTCTTCAGCAAATCATCCACTTTGAAAGGTAAACATCTCTCTTGTGCTATTTTAGACCATGGTCTGTCCTGTCTTAGCATATGCTTAATCCAACCTATTCGTAAGCTTTTGTAGAGCAGATTCACATCTATAGCCCCCAATCCTCCATCCTTTATATCTTGACACATCGTTTTTGCTGCCACTTTTGGTGGTCTCCCCCTCCAGATATACCTCATGATCAATGATCGTATGTGTTTTAATTGCGTGTCTGACAGCGAAATGCAGGGTATTGCATATATTAATTTTGATATAAGCAAACTTTTTGTGATCGTTATTCGCCCTTTTATGCTTAACTGACGTTGGCTCCACATGCCTATTGTGCTTGTAATGCTGCTCACTAACGGATCCAAGTTGTCTTTTTCGCAATCAACCGTGGCGCTGAACCAGATGCCTAATATTTTAATCTTTTTAGCCGCTGGTATCCCACCGATGCTAGCCATTCTATTTTTGTAACGTGCCAATCCACATTAACTTATATTTTTGCACATTAAGCTCAAGCCCAGACACCTGCTGGAATTCTTTTAGGATACAAATCACCCGCTCCAGGGATTCAGCATCCTTCACGAATGCTGTGCAGTCATCAGCATACTGACTTAATTGCAAAACGTTGCTGCTGATTGGTACACCTTTTATGTCGTTCGCAGACCGTATTTGTATGGCTAATAATTCCACTGCTAGCGTGAAAAGCATTCCCGAAATTGGACACCCCTGCATTATCCCTCTGTTTGGCTTAAACCATTCTGAAGTATAGCCATTGTTTAAGACAGACAGTTCCATATCATTATATAGCAGCTTTATCCATTTTATAAATGTGTCCCCGAAACCAAAGCTATGCAGAGCTTGAAAAATAAAACTATGTTCGACACTATTGAACGCCGCCTTGAAATCTAATGCTACTAGTATTCCTGATATGCTATCTTTGTTTGTATAGTCAATGGCATCCTGGATAATACGCAAATTGTCACGGATATTTCGCCGTTTGATAAAACCGGTCTGATCATGGCTTATTATTTTATCTATCACAGAACTAAGCCTAGTCGCCAGCACCTTCGCTATGATTTTATAAACAACGTCTAGTAGGCAAATAGGTCGCTTATTTTTTAGTTGTTTCTGATCCCCACTCTTAGGGATAAGTGTCAAAACACCCCTTCGTTGTGTCACAAATAGCTTGCCATTTACAAACGCTTGATTTACATACAAAACAATTATTTCACCTATTTCTTCCCAAAATAATTGTATAAATTCTTTGTTGAATCCTGAAACGGACGGCGACTTGTTCGGCTTCATTTTTTCTACAGCTACCTTACATTCATTTAGCGTGATTGGACCTTCACAAATTTCCCGATCTCCCTCATCTAATCGCGGAATTTCCTCTCCCTCTGTAAATCGATTATTTCCGCTGCACTGGATTTGAAGACGTATGAAGTTTTTCAAAAAATGTTTTGCATACATGTAAAATTTCTTTGTTACCAGCAACCAGATTGTGCTCGCTGTCTTCTACCAAGTATATGACTCCATCCTTAGCACGCTTTTTCTCCATATTCAAAAAGTAGGCGGTCGGCTTCTCGCCGTTTTGCATAAAGTTAGCTTTTGAAAAAAGCATTGCACGTTGTGCCGCCCTTGTTTTGAAGTCATCAAGTTCTGTCTTAGCTGCGTTATATTCTAGCTGAAGTGCAGGGTAAGTAACTGCTGTGTGTAAACGATTTTCCAATTCAGCCACCCTATCTTCCAAACGTTTTTCGAGCTCGTGTTTTTCTCTCGCTACTTGTTTACTTTTATTTATGCACAGCGATCGGACCCTCCCAAATAGAACCTCCAGCAACAGCCCCGGATCTTCAACTGCCGTATATTCACCCTCGCGTCTCTTTGCTGAATTGATTTCCCCTCGAATCAGCTGTTGCAGATCCTCTTCCTGGAGAATACTAGAATTCAACCGCCAGATGCCCGGTCCTCGCTTACTACCAGCTATCGATACTTCTAAATTAATAATACTGTGGTCGCTACGAATGCCAGGGTCAATACATATTTTATTAATTTTCTGTGTTTCGATTAAAACATTACTTACCAGTAAATAATCAATTCTGGACTGCTGAAACGGTTGGCAGCGGCGCCATGTGAAACGGTTCACGTCCGGGTAGGTTTCACGCCATATATCGGCAAGGTCAAATTCCGTCATTATTTCACGTACTTTTGTACTCGCCTGCGTCTCTCGATAACGAACATTGTCCGTATCATTTTCTGACAAGTGTACATTTAGATCCCCAGCCAAAATCAAGGGTTGAGCAACGTCAATCGTCCTTATCCTATCGGCTAACTTCTCAAAGAACTCCCTCTGTTGTCTAGCATTGCTCTGGGTCGGTGCATATATTCCAAGAATATTCAGCGTCATATGTTTCATATGCACCACAAATGTGACGATTCTCCCCTCTTCGTCTGACCTGACGTTGAGTATTTCTCCAGGAAAATTCCGAGGAATTAACACACAGACTCCGCGGGCGTCTGCTTCACCATGGGCATATCAAATTTTCCCTCCCCACTCCATGGTCCAACGCGCTTCAATGTCTGTTGTTGAATGGGTCTCCTGTAAAATAACTATGTGTTTTGAGTACCTCACATGCATATGTCTAAATACCGCTCTTCTCTTTACGGCCTCTTTTAAACCCCTCACATTAAAGCTAGTGACTGCCAGATTACCCAATGCACTAGTCATAACAGAGTTATAGTCCGGTCTGTCTTATTCATGATCCTTTCCATCAAAACTGGTTAACGACAGCTTTTAATTGCTGAGGGCTTAATGGGTTGTTTAGCATTTCTCCTAGTAATGCTTTGGGCGACGCACGAGTCGCAATGATGCGGAAACATTTGCGACTGAGTTATTGTTTTCGGTCAGCGAAGCACTAGCGCCAGGCGACCACGCGACCGCCATCGCAGCAACATGGAGTTGCGACGCCGACAGTCGCATCAGAACAGGAAGACCATTACCATGACCATTATCAATCACGCTATAGATCTCAAAAGCAGTGGTCAGCGAACCAATTACACTATCAAGACCGACACACCGACACCGACCGACACAGTCGCACAACAGGCACCGATACAAACAGACAGACATCGACACAACCAGACACCACAAGCACACGACACAAACAAACAATGACAGCAAACAAACAACAAACAAACAAACAAACAATGACAGCCAAACACAACACACGAAACTACCACGCATACCAATGGCCTCCGCCACAAAGTAGCGATGGGGCGGCCCGCGACAAGCAAGTCCTATCCTAGCTTTATTTTAGCTTGCCTAAAATATATATATATATATATATATATATATATATATATATATATATATATATATATATATATATATATATACATCAAATTGCACTGCGGGATGATACACTGACATTACTGACCATTCAGTTGACAAGTTTGCTCTCAATTTGGATGTCTTCAATTTCGGAACACTTCAGATACGAGTACATCGCTATAACTGTCCTCAATAAACAAGCGGATACTAAGGGCTGGAGAACGGCGGCAGTGCGCAGGCCATCCGGTGGACCAAGGCGCTAACTGTTCCAGCATGATAACCAACGGTAAGTAACAAAGATAGTCACTAATACCTCGCACCGTTATCAACATGAGCCCTCGAAATGTCTCATCAGTGTGTCCTATTTCGAGAGACGCAAATTTAAGCACCCCTACCCTTACATACTAATCGGGGACGTCAGCTCGGATGCCAGAGCTGCAGGTTCAGTACAAAAGTCCAAGAGCACGCTAGCACACACGTTCGGTTCAATAGTCCAATCGCACGTTCGCATGCGCGTGTGGAGACCAATAGCACTCCCGCGAGCACCACCTTATAATGTTTATCATTTAAAGCCTCTGCCAACATCGCTAATTGTCAGCACTAAGTTATCGCCGCTATTAGCTCAGATTAGACGGTACTTACATTGCTTCAGTACTTACATTACTGTGTGTATACTGTATTGACCGTACCGCTCGTTACTGCTGTGTATATACTGTATTGACCGTACCGCTCGTTACTGCTGTGTGTATACTGTATTGACCGTACCGCTCGTTACTGCTGTAGTGTTGTGTGTATACTGTATTGACCGTACCGCTCGTTACTGCTGTGTATACTGTATTGACTGTACCGCTCGTTCTGCTGTAGTGCTGTGTGTATACTGTATTGACTGTACCGCTCGTTACTGCTGTGTGTATACTGTATTGACTGTACCGCTCGTTACTGCTGTGTGTATACTGTATTGACCGTACCGCTCGTTACTGCTGTAGTGCTGTGTGTATACTGTATTGACCGTACCGCTCGTTACTGCTGTGTGTATACTGTATTGACTATACCGCTCGTTACTGCTGTGTGTATACTGTATTGACTGTACCGCTCGTTACTGCTGTGTGTATACTGTATTGACTGTACCGCTCGTTACTGCTGTGTGTATACTGTATTGACCGTACCGCTCGTTACTGCTGTGTGTATACTGTATTGACCGTACCGCTCGTCACTGCTGTAGTGCTGTGTGCATACTGTATTGACCGTACCGCTCGTTACTGCTGTGTGTATACTGTATTGACCGTACCGCTCGTTACTGCTGTGTGTATACTGTATTGACCGTACCGCTCGTTACTGCTGTGTATATACTGTACTGACTGTACCGCTCGTTCTGCTGTAGTGCTGTGTGTATACTGTATTGACCGTACCGCTCGTTACTGCTGTGTGTATACTGTATTGACTGTACCGCTCGTTACTGCTGTGTATATACTGTATTGACCGTACCGCTCGTTACTGCTGTGTGTATACTGTATTGACCGTACCGCTCGTTACTGCTGTGTGTATACTGTATTGACTGTACCGCTCGTTACTGCTGTGTATATACTGTATTGACCGTACCGCTCGTTACTGCTGTGTATATACTGTACTGACTGTACCGCTCGTTACTGCTGTGTGTATACTGCATTGACTGTACCGCTCGTTACTGCTGTGTGTATACTGTATTGACTGTACCGCTCGTTACTGCTGTGTGTATACTGTATTGACCGTACCGCTCGTTACTGCTGTGTATATACTGTACTGACTGTACCGCTCGTTCTGCTGTAGTGCTGTGTGTATACTGTATTGACCGTACCGCTCGTTACTGCTGTGTGTATACTGTATTGACTGTACCGCTCGTTACTGCTGTGTATATACTGTATTGACCGTACCGCTCGTTACTGCTGTGTGTATACTGTATTGACCGTACCGCTCGTTACTGCTGTGTGTATACTGTATTGACTGTACCGCTCGTTACTGCTGTGTATATACTGTATTGACCGTACCGCTCGTTACTGCTGTGTATATACTGTACTGACTGTACCGCTCGTTACTGCTGTGTGTATACTGCATTGACTGTACCGCTCGTTACTGCTGTGTGTATACTGTATTGACTGTACCGCCCGTTACTGCTGTGTGTATACTGTATTGACTGTACCGCTCGTTACTGCTGTGTATATACTGTATTGACCGTACCGCTCGTTACTGCTGTGTGTATACTGTATTGACTGTACCGCTCGTTCTGCTGTAGTGCTGTGTGTATACTGTATTGACTGTACCGCTCGTTACTGCTGTGTGTATACTGCATTGACTGTACCGCTCGTTACTGCTGTGTGTATACTGTATTGACCGTACCGCTCGTTACTGCTGTGTATATACTGTACTGACTGTACCGCTCGTTCTGCTGTAGTGCTGTGTGTATACTGTATTGACTGTACCGCTCGTTACTGCTGTGTGTATACTGCATTGACTGTACCGCTCGTTACTGCTGTGTGTATACTGTATTGACTGTACCGCTCGTTACTGCTGTGTGTATACTGTATTGACGGTACCGCTCGTTACTGGTGTGTATACTGTATTGACTGTACCGCTCGTTACTGCTGTGTGTATACTGTATTGACGGTATCGCTCGTTACTGCTGTGTGTATACTGTATTGACCGTACCGCTCGTTACTGCTGTAGTGCTGTGTGTATACTGTATTGACCGTACCGCTCGTTACTGCTGTGTGTGTACTGTATTGACCGTACCGCTCGTTACTGCTGTAGTGCTGTGTGTGTACTGTATTGACTGTACCGCTCGTTACTGCTGTAGTGCTGTGTGTATACTGTATTGACTGTACCGCTCGTTACTGCTGTGTGTATACTGTATTGACCGTACCGCTCGTTACTGCTGTGTGTGTACTGTATTGACCGTACCGCTCGTTACTGCTGTAGTGCTGTGGGTGTACTGTATTGACCGTACCGCTCGTTACTGCTGTGTATATACTGTATTGACCGTACCGCTCGTTACTGCTGTGTGTATACTGCATTGACTGTACCGCTCGTTACTGCTGTGTATATACTGTATTGACCGTACCGCTCGTTACTGCTGTGTGTATACTGTATTGACCGTACCGCTCGTTACTGCTGTAGTGTTGTGTGTATACTGTATTGACCGTACCGCTCGTTACTGCTGTGTATACTGTATTGACTGTACCGCTCGTTCTGCTGTAGTGCTGTGTGTATACTGTATTGACTGTACCGCTCGTTACTGCTGTGTGTATACTGTATTGACCGTACCGCTCGTTACTGCTGTGTGTATACTGTATTGACTGTACCGCTCGTTACTGCTGTGTGTATACTGTATTGACCGTACCGCTCGTTACTGCTGTGTGTATACTGTATTGACCGTACCGCTCGTTACTTCTGTAGTGCTGTGTGTATACTGTATTGACTGTACCGCTCGTTACTGCTGTGTGTATACTGTATTGACCGTACCGCTCGTTACTGCTGTGTGTATACTGTATTAACCGTACCGCTCGTTACTGCTGTGTATTCTGTATTGACTGTACCGCTCGTTACTGCTGTAGTGCTGTGTGTATACTGTATTGACTGTACCGCTCGTTACTGCTGTGTGTATACTGTATTGACTGTACCGCTCGTTACTGCTGTGTGTATACTGTATTGACCGTACCGCTCGTTACTGCTGTGTGTATACTGTATTGACCGTACCGCTCGTTACTGCTGTAGTGCTGTGTGTATACTGTATTGACCGTACCGCTCGTTACTGCTGTGTATATACTGTATTGACTGTACCGCTCGTTCTGCTGTAGTGCTGTGTGTATACTGTATTGACTGTACCGCTCGTTACTGCTGTATGTATACTGCATTGACTGTACCGCTCGTTACTGCTGTGTGTATACTGTATTGACTGTACCGCTCGTTACTGCTGTGTGTATACTGTATTGACGGTACCGCTCGTTACTGCTGTGTGTATACTGTATTGACTGTACCGCTCGTTACTGCTGTGTGTATACTGTATTGACCGTACCGCTCGTTACTGCTGTAGTGCTGTGTGTATACTGTATTGACCGTACCGCTCGTTACTGCTGTGTATATACTGTATTGACTGTACCGCTCGTTCTGCTGTAGTGCTGTGTGTATACTGTATTGACTGTACCGCTCGTTACTGCTGTGTGTATACTGCATTGACTGTACCGCTCGTTACTGCTGTGTGTATACTGTATTGACTGTACCGCTCGTTACTGCTGTGTGTATACTGTATTGACGGTACCGCTCGTTACTGCTGTGTGTATACTGTATTGACTGTACCGCTCGTTACTGCTGTGTGTATACTGTATTGACTGTACCGCTCGTTACTGCTGTGTGTATACTGTATTGACTGTACCGCTCGTTACTGCTGTGTGTATACTGTATTGACGGTACCGCTCGTTACTGCTGTGTGTATACTGTATTGACCGTACCGCTCGTTACTGCTGTGTGTATACTGTATTGACGGTATCGCTCGTTACTGCTGTGTGTATACTGTATTGACCGTACCGCTCGTTACTGCTGTAGTGCTGTGCGTATTCTGTATTGACTGTACCGCTCGTTACTGCTGTAGTGCTGTGTGTGTACTGTATTGACCGTACCGCTCGTTACTGCTGTAGTGCTGTGTGTGTACTGTATTGACCGTACCGCTCGTTACTGCTGTGTGTGTACTGTATTGACCGTACTGCTCGTTACTCCTGTAGTGCTGTGTGTGTACTGTATTGACCGTACCGCTCGTTACTGCTGTGTGTATACTGTATTGACTGTACCGCTCGTTACTGCTGAGTGTATACTGTATTGACTGTACCGCTCGTTACTGCTGTGTGTATACTGTATTGACGGTACCGCTCGTTACTGCTGTGTGTATACTGTATTGACCGTACCGCTCGTTACTGCTGTGTATATACTGTACTGACTGTACCGCTCGTTCTGCTGTAGTGCTGTGTGTATACTGTATTGACTGTACCGTTCGTTACTGCTGTGTGTATACTGCATTGACTGTACCGCTCGTTACTGCTGTGTGTATACTGTATTGACTGTACCGCTCGTTACTGCTGTGTGTATACTGTATTGACGGTACCGCTCGTTACTGGTGTGTATACTGTATTGACTGTACCGCTCGTTACTGCTGTGTGTATACTGTATTGACGGTATCGCTCGTTACTGCTGTGTGTATACTGTATTGACCGTACCGCTCGTTACTGCTGTAGTGCTGTGTGTATACTGTATTGACCGTACCGCTCGTTACTGCTGTGTGTGTACTGTATTGACCGTACCGCTCGTTACTGCTGTAGTGCTGTGTGTGTACTGTATTGACTGTACCGCTCGTTACTGCTGTAGTGCTGTGTGTATACTGTATTGACTGTACCGCTCGTTACTGCTGTGTGTATACTGTATTGACCGTACCGCTCGTTACTGCTGTGTGTGTACTGTATTGACCGTACCGCTCGTTACTGCTGTAGTGCTGTGGGTGTACTGTATTGACCGTACCGCTCGTTACTGCTGTGTATATACTGTATTGACCGTACCGCTCGTTACTGCTGTGTGTATACTGCATTGACTGTACCGCTCGTTACTGCTGTGTATATACTGTATTGACCGTACCGCTCGTTACTGCTGTGTGTATACTGTATTGACCGTACCGCTCGTTACTGCTGTAGTGTTGTGTGTATACTGTATTGACCGTACCGCTCGTTACTGCTGTGTATACTGTATTGACTGTACCGCTCGTTCTGCTGTAGTGCTGTGTGTATACTGTATTGACTGTACCGCTCGTTACTGCTGTGTGTATACTGTATTGACCGTACCGCTCGTTACTGCTGTGTGTATACTGTATTGACTGTACCGCTCGTTACTGCTGTGTGTATACTGTATTGACCGTACCGCTCGTTACTGCTGTGTGTATACTGTATTGACCGTACCGCTCGTTACTTCTGTAGTGCTGTGTGTATACTGTATTGACTGTACCGCTCGTTACTGCTGTGTGTATACTGTATTGACCGTACCGCTCGTTACTGCTGTGTGTATACTGTATTAACCGTACCGCTCGTTACTGCTGTGTATTCTGTATTGACTGTACCGCTCGTTACTGCTGTAGTGCTGTGTGTATACTGTATTGACTGTACCGCTCGTTACTGCTGTGTATACTGTATTGACTGTACCGCTCGTTACTGCTGTGTGTATACTGTATTGACCGTACCGCTCGTTACTGCTGTGTGTATACTGTATTGACCGTACCGCTCGTTACTGCTGTAGTGCTGTGTGTATACTGTATTGACCGTACCGCTCGTTACTGCTGTGTATATACTGTATTGACTGTACCGCTC
This sequence comes from Chirona hameri, assembly GCA_036785665.1. Lineage (NCBI taxonomy): Eukaryota > Metazoa > Arthropoda > Thecostraca > Balanomorpha > Balanidae > Chirona > Chirona hameri. The sequence continues at coordinate 72,753 of JAXIVJ010001842.1, forward strand.
GTTCTGCTGTAGTGCTGTGTGTATACTGTATTGACTGTACCGCTCGTTACTGCTGTATGTATACTGCATTGACTGTACCGCTCGTTACTGCTGTGTGTATACTGTATTGACTGTACCGCTCGTTACTGCTGTGTGTATACTGTATTGACGGTACCGCTCGTTACTGCTGTGTGTATACTGTATTGACTGTACCGCTCGTTACTGCTGTGTGTATACTGTATTGACCGTACCGCTCGTTACTGCTGTAGTGCTGTGTGTATACTGTATTGACCGTACCGCTCGTTACTGCTGTGTATATACTGTATTGACTGTACCGCTCGTTCTGCTGTAGTGCTGTGTGTATACTGTATTGACTGTACCGCTCGTTACTGCTGTGTGTATACTGCATTGACTGTACCGCTCGTTACTGCTGTGTGTATACTGTATTGACTGTACCGCTCGTTACTGCTGTGTGTATACTGTATTGACGGTACCGCTCGTTACTGCTGTGTGTATACTGTATTGACTGTACCGCTCGTTACTGCTGTGTGTATACTGTATTGACTGTACCGCTCGTTACTGCTGTGTGTATACTGTATTGACTGTACCGCTCGTTACTGCTGTGTGTATACTGTATTGACGGTACCGCTCGTTACTGCTGTGTGTATACTGTATTGACCGTACCGCTCGTTACTGCTGTGTGTATACTGTATTGACGGTATCGCTCGTTACTGCTGTGTGTATACTGTATTGACCGTACCGCTCGTTACTGCTGTAGTGCTGTGCGTATTCTGTATTGACTGTACCGCTCGTTACTGCTGTAGTGCTGTGTGTGTACTGTATTGACCGTACCGCTCGTTACTGCTGTAGTGCTGTGTGTGTACTGTATTGACCGTACCGCTCGTTACTGCTGTGTGTGTACTGTATTGACCGTACTGCTCGTTACTCCTGTAGTGCTGTGTGTGTACTGTATTGACCGTACCGCTCGTTACTGCTGTGTGTGTACTGTATTGACCGTACCGCTCGTTACTGCTGTAGTGCTGTGTGTATACTGTATTGACTGTACCGCTCGTTACTGCTGTGTGTATACTGTATTGACCGTACCGCTCGTTACTGCTGTGTGTATACTGTATTGACCGTACCGCTCGTTACTGCTGTAGTGCTGTGTGTATTCTGTATTGACCGTACCGCTCGTTACTGCTGTGTGTATACTGTATTGACCGTACCGCTCGTTACTGCTGTGTGTATACTGTATTGACCGTACCGCTCGTTACTGCTGTGTGTATACTGTATTGACCGTACCGCTCGTTACTGCTGTAGTGCTGTGTGTATACTGTATTGACCGTACCGCTCGTTACTGCTGTGTGTATACTGTATTGACCGTACCGCTCGTTACTGCTGTGTGTATACTGTATTGACCGTACCGCTCGTTACTGCTGTGTGTATACTGTATTGACCGTACCGCTCGTTACTGCTGTGTGTATACTGTATTGACCGTACCGCTCGTTACTGCTGTGTGTATACTGTATTGACGGTATCGCTCGTTACTGCTGTGTGTATACTGTATTGACCGTACCGCTCGTTACTGCTGTGTGTATACTGTATTGACCGTACCGCTCGTTACTGCTGTGTGTATACTGTATTGACCGTACCGCTCGTTACTGCTGTGTGTATACTGTATTGACCGTACCGCTCGTTACTGCTGTGTGTATACTGTATTGACCGTACCGCTCGTTACTGCTGTGTGTATACTGTATTGACCGTACCGCTCGTTACTGCTGCGTGTATACTGTATTGACCGTACCGCTCGTTACTGGTGTGTATACTGTATTGACCGTACCGCTCGTTACTGCTGTGTGTATACTGTATTGACCGTACCGCTCGTTACTGCTGTGTGTATACTGTATTGACCGTACCGCTCGTTACTGCTGTGTGTATACTGTATTGACCGTACCGCTCGTTACTGCTGTGTGTATACTGTATTGACTGTACCGCTTGTTACTGCTGTAGTGCTGTGTGTATACTGTATTAACCGTACCGCTCGTTACTGCTGTGTGTATACTGTATTGACGGTACCGCTCGTTACTGCTGTGTGTATACTGTATTGACCGTACCGCTCGTTACTGCTGTGTGTATACTGTATTGACCGTACCGCTCGTTACTGCTGTAGTGCTGTGTGTATACTGTATTAACCGTACCGCTCGTTACTGCTGTGTGTATACTGTATTGACTGTACCGCTCGTTACTGCTGTAGTGCTGTGTGTATACTGTATTGACTGTACCGCTCGTTACTGCTGTGTGTATACTGTATTGACCGTACCGCTCGTTACTGCTGCGTGTATACTGTATTGACCGTACCGCTCGTTACTGCTGCGTGTATACTGTATTGACCGTACCGCTCGTTACTGCTGTGTGTATACTGTATTGACCGTACCGCTCGTTACTGCTGTGTGTATACTGCATTGACCGTACCGCTCGTTACTGCTGTGTGTATACTGTATTGACCGTACCGCTCGTTACTGCTGTGTGTATACTGTATTGACGGTACCGCTCGTTACTGCTGTGTGTATTCTGTATTGACTGTACCGCTCGTTACTGCTGTAGTGCTGTGTGTGCACTGTATTGACTGTACCGCTCGTTACTGCTGTGTGTATACTGTATTGACGGTACCGCTCGTTACTGCTGTGTGTATACTGTATTGACCGTACCGCTCGTTACTGCTGTGTGTATACTGTATTGACCGTACCGCTCGTTACTGCTGTGTGTATACTGTATTGACCGTACCGCTCGTTACTGCTGTGTGTATACTGTATTGACCGTACCGCTCGTTACTGCTGTGTGTATACTGTATTGACCGTACCGCTCGTTACTGCTGTGTGTATACTGTATTGACCGTACCGCTCGTTACTGCTGTGTGCATACTGTATTGACCGTACCGCTCGTTACTGCTGTGTGTATACTGTATTGACCGTACCGCTCGTTACTGCTGTGTGTATACTGTATTGACTGTACCGCTCGTTACTGCTGTGTGTATACTGTATTGACCGTACCGCTCGTTACTGCTGTGTGTATACTGTATTGACCGTACCGCTCGTTACTGCTGTAGTGCTGTGTATACTGTATTGACCGTACCGCTCGTTACTGCTGTGTGTATACTGTATTGACCGTACCGCTCGTTACTGCTGTGTGTATACTGTATTGACCGTACCGCTCGTTACTGCTGTGTGTATACTGTATTGACCGTACCGCTCGTTACTGCTGTGTGTATACTGTATTGACCGTACCGCTCGTTACTGCTGTGTGTATACTGTATTGACCGTACCGCTCGTTACTGCTGTGTGTATACTGTATTGACTGTACCGCTCGTTACTGCTGTGTGTATACTGTATTGACTGTACCGCTCGTTACTGCTGTGTGTATACTGTATTGACCGTACCGCTCGTTACTGCTGTGTGTATACTGTATTGACCGTACCGCTCGTTACTGCTGTGTGTATACTGTATTGACCGTACCGCTCGTTACTGCTGTGTGTATACTGTATTGACCGTACCGCTCGTTACTGCTGTGTGTATACTGTATTGACCGTACCGCTCGTTACTGCTGTGTCTATACTGTATTGACTGTACCGCTCGTTACTGCTGTGTGTATACTGTATTGACTGTACCGCTCGTTACTGCTGTGTGTATACTGTATTGACCGTACCGCTCGTTACTGCTGTGTGTATACTGTATTGACCGTACCGCTCGTTACTGCTGTGTGTATACTGTATTGACCGTACCGCTCGTTACTGCTGTGTGTATACTGTATTGACCGTACCGCTCGTTACTGCTGTGTGTATACTGTATTGACCGTACCGCTCGTTACTGCTGTGTGTATACTGTATTGACCGTACCGCTCGTTACTGCTGTGTGTATACTGTATTGACCGTACCGCTCGTTACTGCTGTGTGTATACTGTATTGACTGTACCGCTCGTTACTGCTGTGTGTATACTGTATTGACCGTACCGCTCGTTACTGCTGTGTGTATACTGTATTGACTGTACCGCTCGTTACTGCTGTGTGTATACTGTATTGACTGTACCGCTCGTTACTGCTGTGTGTATACTGTATTGACCGTACCGCTCGTTACTGCTGTGTGTATACTGTATTGACCGTACCGCTCGTTACTGCTGTGTGTATACTGTATTGACCGTACCGCTCGTTACTGCTGTGTGTATACTGTATTGACCGTACCGCTCGTTACTTCTGTAGTGCTGTGTGTATACGGTATTGACTGTACCGCTCGTTACTGCTGTGTGTATACTGTATTGACCGTACCGCTCGTTACTGCGGTGTGTATACTGTATTAACCGTACCGCTCGTTACTGCTGTGTATTCTGTATTGACTGTACCGCTCGTTACTGCTGTAGTGCTGTGTGTATACTGTATTGACTGTACCGCTCGTTACTGCTGTGTGTATACTGTATTGACTGTACCGCTCGTTACTGCTGTGTGTATACTGTATTGACCGTACCGCTCGTTACTGCTGTAGTGCTGTGTGTATACTGTATTGACCGTACCGCTCGTTACTGCTGTGTGTATACTGTATTGACTATACCGCTCGTTACTGCTGTGTGTATACTGTACTGACTGTACCGCTCGTTACTGCTGTGTGTATACTGTATTGACGGTACCGCTCGTTACTGCTGTGTGTATACTGTATTGACTGTACCGCTCGTTACTGCTGTGTGTATACTGTATTGACCGTACCGCTCGTTACTGCTGTAGTGCTGTGTGTATTCTGTATTGACTGTACCGCTCGTTACTGCTGTAGTGCTGTGTGTGCACTGTATTGACTGTACCGCTCGTTACTGCTGTGTGTATACTGTATTGACTGTACCGCTCGTTACTGCTGTGTGTATACTGTATTGACCGTACCGCTCGTTACTGCTGTAGTGCTGTGTGCATACTGTATTGACCGTACCGCTCGTTACTGCTGTGTGTATACTGTATTGACGGTACCGCTCGTTACTGCTGTGTGTATACTGTATTGACTGTACCGCTCGTTACTGCTGTGTGTATACTGTATTGACTGTACCGCTCGTTACTGCTGTGTGCATACTGTATTGACTGTACCGCTCGTTACTGCTGTGTGTATACTGTATTGACGGTACCGCTCGTTACTGCTGTGTGTATACTGTATTGACCGTACCGCTCGTTACTGCTGTGTGTATACTGTATTGACGGTATCGCTCGTTACTGCTGTGTGTATACTGTATTGACCGTACCGCTCGTTACTGCTGTAGTGCTGTGCGTATTCTGTATTGACTGTACCGCTCGTTACTGCTGTAGTGCTGTGTGTGTACTGTATTGACCGTACCGCTCGTTACTGCTGTAGTGCTGTGTGTGTACTGTATTGACCGTACCGCTCGTTACTGCTGTGTGTGTACTGTATTGACCGTACTGCTCGTTACTCCTGTAGTGCTGTGTGTGTACTGTATTGACCGTACCGCTCGTTACTGCTGTGTGTGTACTGTATTGACCGTACTGCTCGTTACTGCTGTAGTGCTGTGTGTGTACTGTATTGATCGTACCGCTCGTTACTGCTGTAGTGCTGTGTGTATACTGTATTGACTGTACCGCTCGTTACTGCTGTGTGTATACTGTATTGACCGTACCGCTCGTTACTGCTGTGTGTATACTGTATTGACCGTACCGCTCGTTACTGCTGTAGTGCTGTGTGTGTACTGTATTGACCGTACTGCTCGTTACTGCTGTAGTGCTGTGTGTACTGTATTGACCGTACCGCTCGTTACTGCTGTAGTGCTGTGTGTATACTGTATTGACTGTACCGCTCGTTACTGCTGTGTGTATACTGTATTGACCGTACCGCTCGTTACTGCTGTGTGTATACTGTATTGACCGTACCGCTCGTTACTGCTGTGTGTATACTGTATTGACTGTACCGCTCGTTACTGCTGTGTGTATACTGTATTGACCGTACCGCTCGTTACTGCTGTAGTGCTGTGTGCATACTGTATTGACTGTACCGCTCGTTACTGCTGTGTGTATACTGTATTGACCGTACCGCTCGTTACTGCTGTAGTGCTGTGTGTATACTGTATTGACTGTACCGCTCGTTACTGCTGTGTGTATACTGTATTGACCGTACCGCTCGTTACTGCTGTAGTGCTGTGTGTATACTGTATTAACCGTACCGCTCGTTACTGCTGTGTATATACTGTATTGACCGTACCGCTCGTTACTGCTGTAGTGCTGTGTGTATACTGTATTGACCGTACCGCTCGTTACTGCTGTGTGTATACTGTATTGACTGTACCGCTCGTTACTGCTGTGTATATACTGTATTGACTGTACCGCTCGTTACTGCTGTGTGTATACTGTATTGACCGTACCGCTCGTTACTGCTGTGTGTATACTGTATTGACGGTACCGCTCGTTACTGCTGTGTGTATACTGTATTGACCGTACCGCTCGTTACTGCTGTGTATACTGTATTGACTGTACCGCTCGTTACTGATGTGTATACTGTATTGACTGTACCGCTCGTTACTGCTGTGTGTGTACTGTATTGACTGTACCGCTCGTTACTGCTGTGTGTATACTGTATTGACCGTACCGCTCGTTACTGCTGTGTGTATACTGTATTGACCGTACCGCTCGTTACTGCTGTGTGTATACTGTATTGACGGTACCGCTCGTTACTGCTGTGTGTATACTGTATTGACCGTACCGCTCGTTACTGCTGTGTGTATACTGTATTGACCGTACCGCTCGTTACTGCTATGTGTATACTGTATTGACCGTACCGCTCGTTACTGCTATGTGTATACTGTATTGACTGTACCGCTCGTTACTGCTGTAGTGCTGTGTGTATACTGTATTGACTGTACCGCTCGTTACTGCTGTGTGTGTACTGTATTGACTGTACCGCTCGTTACTGCTGTGTGTATACTGTATTGACCGTACCGCTCGTTACTGCTGTGTGTATACTGTATTGACCGTACCGCTCGTTACTGCTGTGTGTATACTGTATTGACCGTACCGCTCGTTACTGCTGTGTGTATACTGTATTGACCGTACCGCTCGTTACTGCTGTGTGTGTACTGTATTGACCGTACCGCTCGTTACTGCTGTGTGTATACTGTATTGACCGTACCGCTCGTTACTGCTGTGTGTGTACTGTATTGACCGTACCGCTCGTTACTGCTGTGTGTATACTGTATTGACCGTACCGCTCGTTACTGCTGTGTGTATACTGTATTGACCGTACCGCTCGTTACTGCTGTGTGTATACTGTATTGACCGTACCGCTCGTTACTGCTGTGTGTATACTGTATTGACCGTACCGCTCGTTACTGCTGTAGTGCTGTGTGTATACTGTATTGACTGTACCGCTCGTTACTGCTGTGTGTATACTGTATTGACCGTACCGCTCGTTACTGCTGTGTGTATACTGTATTGACTGTACCGCTCGTTACTGCTGTGTGTATACTGTATTGACCGTACCGCTCGTTACTGCTGTGTGTATACTGTATTGACCGTACCGCTCGTTACTGCTGTGTGTATACTGTATTGACTGTACCGCTCGTTACTGCTGTGTGTATACTGTATTGACTGTACCGCTCGTTACTGCTGTGTGTATACTGTATTGCCCGTACCGCTCGTTACTGCTGTGTGTATACTGTATTGACCGTACCGCTCGTTACTGCTGTGTGTATACTGTATTGACCGTACCGCTCGTTACTGCTGTAGTGCTGTGTGTGTACTGTATTGACTGTACCGCTCGTTACTGCTGTGTGTATACTGTATTGACTGTACCGCTCGTTACTGCTGTGTGTATACTGTATTGACCGTACCGCTCGTTACTGCTGTGTGTATACTGTATTGACCGTACCGCTCGTTACTGCTGTAGTGCTGTGTGTATACTGTATTGACTGTAACGCTCGTTACTGCTGTGTGTATACTGTATTGACTGTACCGCTCGTTACTGCTGTGTGTATACTGTATTGACCGTACCGCTCGTTACTGCTGTGTGTATACTGCATTGACCGTACCGCTCGTTACTGCTGTGTGTATACTGTATTGACCGTACCGCTCGTTACTGCTGTGTGTATACTGTATTGACCGTACCGCTCGTTACTGCTGTGTGTATACTGTATTGACCGTACCGCTCGTTACTGCTGTAGTGCTGTGTGTGTACTGTATTGACCGTACCGCTCGTTACTGCTGTGTGTATACTGTATTGACTGTACCGCTCGTTACTGCTGTGTATATACTGTATTGACCGTACCGCTCGTTACTGCTGTGTGTATACTGTATTGACCGTACCGCTCGTTACTGCTGTGTGTATACTGTATTGACCGTACCGCTCGTTACTGCTGTGTGTATACTGTATTGACGGTACCGCTCGTTACTGCTGTGTGTATACTGTATTGACCGTACCGCTCGTTACTGCTGTAGTGCTGTGTGTGTACTGTATTGACCGTACCGCTCGTTACTGCTGTGTGTATACTGTATTGACTGTACCGCTCGTTACTGCTGTGTATATACTGTATTGACCGAACCGCTCGTTACTGCTGTGTGTATACTGTATTGACCGTACCGCTCGTTACTGCTGTGTGTATACTGTATTGACCGTACCGCTCGTTACTGCTGTGTGTATACTGTATTGACGGTACCGCTCGTTACTGCTGTGTGTATACTGTATTGACCGTACCGCTCGTTACTGCTGTGTGTATACTGTATTGACCGTACCGCTCGTTACTGCTGTGTGTATACTGTATTGACCGTACCGCTCGTTACTGCTGTGTGTATACTGTATTGACCGTACCGCTCGTTACTGCTGTGTGTATACTGTATTGACCGTACCGCTCGTTACTGCTGTAGTGCTGTGTGTGTACTGTATTGACCGTACCGCTCGTTACTGCTGTGTGTGTACTGTATTGACCGTACCGCTCGTTACTGCTGTGTGTATACTGTATTGACCGTACCGCTCGTTACTGCTGTGTGTATACTGTATTGACCGTACCGCTCGTTACTGCTGTGTGTATACTGTATTGACCGTACCGCTCGTTACTGCTGTAGTGCTGTGTGTGTACTGTATTGACCGTACCGCTCGTTACTGCTGTGTGTATACTGTATTGACTGTACCGCTCGTTACTGCTGTGTGTATACTGTATTGACCGTACCGCTCGTTACTGCTGTAGTGCTGTGTGTGTACTGTATTGACCGTACCGCTCGTTACTGCTGTGTGTATACTGTATTGACCGTACCGCTCGTTACTGCTGTGTGTATACTGTATTGACCGTACCGCTCGTTACTGCTGTGTGTATACTGTATTGACTGTACCGCTCGTTACTGCTGTGTGTATACTGTATTGACCGTACCGCTCGTTACTGCTGTGTGTATACTGTATTGACTGTACCGCTCGTTACTGCTGTGTGTATACTGTATTGACTGTACCGCTCGTTACTGCTGTGTGTATACTGTATTGACTATACCGCTCGTTACTGCTGTGTGTATACTGTATTGACCGTACCGCTCGTTACTGCTGTAGTTCTGTGTTAAACCGCTGCCTACCTGGAAACTGATGGCCTCCAACGCCGCCCGGCAGATGTGCTGTTTGGTGCTGAACTGAGTCAGCCCACAAATCGTCCTGAAAACACCCCGAGAACACACATGGTACGTCAGCTGGTGATGTTAACGCTATCGCCGCGGACCTCCGAGAACACACATGGTACGTCAGCTGGTGATGTTAACGCTATCGCCGCGGACCTCCGAGAACACACAGGGTACGTCAGCTGGTGATGTTAACGCTATCGCCGCACCGAGAACACACAGGGTACGTCAGCTGGTGATGTTAACGCTATCGCCGCACCGAGAACACACAGGGTACGTCAGCTGGTGATGTTAACGCTATCGCCGCACTGGGAACACACAGGGTACGTCAGCTGGTGATGTTAACGCTATCGCCGCACTGGGAACACACAGGGTACGTCAGCTGGTGATGTTAACGCTATCGCCGCACCGAGAACACACAGGGTACGTCAGCTGGTGATGTTAACGCTATCGCCGCACCGAGAACACACAGGGTACGTCAGCTGGTGATGTTAACGCTATCGCCGCACTGGGAACACACAGGGTACGTCTGTCCTACGGTACCTATCGCCGCGGACCTACGGTAACTGATGTAGTGGAGCCAAGCTTAAGTCAGAGTTATCATCTACGGCCCGGTTTGTGGGCATATTATAGAATGCAGTCACGGTAAACCTTCATTTAGCTCAAAAAGAGAAAACATTCGATGATGATAATACTGATGATTTAAGGTTAAGGGAGTCGCACCTGCATGGTTATATAGGTCTGTGAAGACAACCTTACGTGTGTGAACATTAAGTGTAAGCGCTCGCCGAAACCTCACCCCCTGGCGGTGCGACGCGTAGTGTGTGAACATGAAGTGTAAGCGCTCGCCGAAACCTCACCCCCTGGCGGTGCTGTCCCAGTGCGGCGCGTAGTGTGTAAACATGAAGTGTAAGCGCTCGCCGAAACCTCACCCCCTGGTGGTACGGCGCGTAGTGTGTGAACTTGAAGTGTAAGCGCTCGCCGAAACCTCACCCCCTGGCGGTGCGACGCGTAGTGTGTGAACATTAAGTGTAAGCGCTCGCCGAAACCTCACCCCCTGGCGGTGCTGTCCCAGTGCGGCGCGTAGTGTGTGAACTTGAAGTGTAAACGCTCGCCGAAACCTCACCCCCTGGCGGTGCTGTCCCAGTGCGGCGCGTAGTGTGTGAACTTGAAGTGTAAACGCTCGCCGAAACCTCACCCCCTGGCGGTGCTGTCCCAGTGCGGCGCGTAGAGCCCGGTGAAGGCCGGCACGAAGTATACACCGCCCGTGTCGGCCACCTCGCGGGACAGCGTCTCGATCTGGGAGTAGTCGGAGAAGAGGCCGAGGCTGTCCCGCAGCCACCTGCGGGACAACAAACAGACAACAGTCAGCGGACAGCGGGGGGGGGGGGGGGGGGGGTCACCGGCACATTCCACGTGACATGGGGGGGGGGGGTCACCGGCACATCACACGTGACACAGGAGGGGGGGGGGGGGGTCACTGGCACATCACACGTGGCAGGGAGGGGGGTCACCGGCACATCACACGTGCCAGGGGGGGGGGGGGTCACTGGCACATCACACGTGACAGGGGGGGGGGGGGGTCACTGGCACATCATACGCACAGAGACGTACATACATAGATTCACAGAAATACAGAGATTAACGATGAAGAGAAACATAACATACTGATAAGTACAAGGACGTATAGAGGTAACAGCGACTATGTGAAGTACAGAGACTGCAGAGATGCCCATTGTCCAGAGATGGGCATATAGTACCAAAACTCCGATTATGTTTGGCAGTGTAGAGAAACCTTCAAGCCCAGCTCTGATGACCAAAACCATTTTACACGCCTTATGATGGAGTGACCGTGGGTAAAACGCCGAATATTTGGAACGTTTGGCGAATGAAATTGTAGTGATTACAGTCGTATGTCTTGTGCTCACATAGACCCGTTCTAAGTCTCAGAGCGGCGTCAGCGGTCCAGGTGACGGTCACCTGCATCAGTGTCCGCTCGGACTGCACCTCAGGTGACGGTCACCTGCATCAGTGTCCGCTCGGACAATATCGACACCAGCGGCGTCAGCGGTCCAGGAGCACTGCACCTCAGGTGACGCTCACCTGCAGCAGTGTCCGCTCGGACTGCACCTCAAGTGACGCTCACCTGGAGCGGTGTCCGCTCGGACAATATCGACACCAGCGGCGTCAGCGGTCCAGGAGCACTGCACCTCAGGTGACGCTCACCTGCAGCAGTGTCCGCTCGGACTGCACCTCAAGTGACGCTCACCTGGAGCGGTGTCCGCTCGGACAATATCGACACCAGCGGCATCAGCGGTCCAGGAGCACTGCACCTCAGGTGACGCTCACCTGGAGCGGTGTCCGCTCGGACAATATCGACACCAGCGGCATCAGCGGTCCAGGAGCACTGCACCTCAGGTGACGCTCACCTGGAGCAGTGTCCGCTCGGACAATATCGACACCAGCGGCTACCCCACATAGCGCTGCAGCAGGCGTGACGCTGCCCCACTGCGTCCAAATGACGCACTCCGCACCGTGTCAGCGGAGTGCCCCACTGCGTCACTCCGCACCTTGTCGGCGGAGTGCCCCACTGCGTCCAAATGACGCACTCCGCACCGTGTCGGCGGAGTGCCCCACTGCGTCACTCCGCACCGTGTCAGCGGAGTGCCCCACTGCGTCACTCCGCACCGTGTCAGCGGAGTGTCCCACTGCGTCCAAATGACGCACTCCGCACCGTGTCGGCGGAGTGCCCCACTGCGTCACTCCGCACCGTGTCAGCGGAGTGCCCCACTGCGTCCAAATGACAACACCCCGCACCGTGTCAGCGGAGTGCCCCACTGCGTCCAAATGACGCACTCCGCACCGTGTCGGCGGAGTGCCCCACTGCGTCCAAATGACGCACTCCGCACCGTGTCGGCGGAGTGCCCCACTGCGTCACTCCGCACCGTGTCGGCGGAGTGCTCCACTGCGTCCAAATGACGCACTCCGCACCGTGTCGGCGGAGTGCCCCACTGCGTCACTCCGCATCGTGTCGGCGGAGTGCCCCACTGCGTCACTCCGCACCGTGTCGGCGGAGTGCCCCACTGCGTCCAAATGACGCACTCCGCACCGTGTCAGCGGAGTGCCCCACTGCGTCACTCCGCACCGTGTCGGCGGAGCAGTGTTAAATTTTTATTTTACAGTTAGCTGTGCTGATGAAAAAAATATGGTTTTCAGCAGTCAGTGATGAAAAAATATGCTGACCTCTGAACACAATGATGATTTATGAGGCAGATGAACCTAAGTACGAACCTGAGTGCTGCGACCTAAAAAATTGTAAAGCTTATTATATAGCTCAATATTGTACTGCAGCTATGCAGGATGATGATTCCTTAACTGACGTCTGACACCTACAATGGGGCCAGTATTCATGACACCTTAAAAGTTTCAAACTTTCCGAGAAGTTCTCACTTAGGTCAATTTTGAGACATGGAGCATGGCAAAGCATGGATATTTGCCATAAGCAGGTCCTGTAGGTCCTGTATGCAAACTTCTGCATGTAAACTGTTCTAAATTTAAGCTTGTGATCAGTATAGGCTACTAGGTAAACCTCCAATAAGTATGCATACATTCGTCTGGACATTAAATTGCGTTGAAGCTAGGCAATAGGCATAGTGCTGTGAATTGTGATGTTTTGTCCACACAAATGTGGAGTCCGAGAATCTTGTTTAAGGTCACACAGATATTATTTGTCTTGAAATTTTTGATGTATTCAAAGAAAGATATTTAACAAAAATGCATATTTAATTTAAGAATTATAAGCCCAAGCTGTGTCTAAAAGTAATAAGCATGCTTGAAAGTTGAAGCATGGAGACTTGCAGTAGGCAGAGACTGGCATATAAGTGGCATATAAGTGGCAAACACAGATTCAGTTTGGTTATGTATGTCATGGTTGGTTAGGTTAGGTTCGGTTATATTTGTTTTCCTAGGTATATATTTACTTTCCAGCTATTAGTTGTTTTTTAGTTGACGACTTAATGGCTATTGCAAGTTTACATTCCAAATCACGCGATAATCATCACGGACGTGCAACTACGAAGGGCCCGAGTGGCTCACTGTTGCACTAACATTTTTGTCTTGGTTTTTACCAAATAATACCTAGAATCAGGGGCGTAGCCAAGGGGGATCCTAGGGATCCTAGGATCCCCCTATGCCCTCAAAGGACCCTTTTGGGCCGACCCGCTTGGGCCCCCGGAGGGGGCCTAAAAGGAGGTCCCTCGGTGCTGAAAGAGACTTCTGGTAGGCATCCGAACTAACGCGGTTACCTAGGTACAGTTTGATAAACATTAACGCACTCTGAACAATGTCAAACTCGGGGATGTATACCCCTCCTGCCCAAACAGGAGGGATCCGGGCCCAAGTAGGAGGTCCGGGACCACGCAAGAGGGTTTCGGGCCCACGCAGGTCCGGGTCCACGCAGGAGGGGTTCGGGCCCACGCAAGTCCGGGCCCACGTAGGTCCGGGCCCACGTAGGTCCGGTCCCACGCAGGAGGGTTTCGGGCCCACGCAGGAGGGTTTCGGGCCCACGCAGGAGGGATCAAGGCCCACGCAGGAGACGCGGGCAGGTCCGGCTTCACGCAAGAGGGGTCCGGCCCACGCAGGTCCGGGCCCACGCAGGTCCGGGCCCACGCGAGATGGTTTCGGGCCCACGCAAGATTGTTTCGGGCCCACGCAAGTCCCGTCCCGCACAAGAGGGTTTCGGGCCCACGCAGGTTCGGGTCCACACAGGAGGGGTCCGGGCCACAGTAGGAGGTCCGGGCCCACGCAAGAGGGGTTCGGGCCCACGCAGGAGGACCAGGCCCACGCAGGAGGACCAGGCCCACGCAGAAAGAGTCTGGGCCCACTCAGGAGGTTCAGGCCCACGCAGGTCGGGGCCCACACAGGAGGGGTCTGGGCCCTAGCAGGAGGTCCAGGCCCACGTAGGTCCGAGCCACGCAAGAGGGGTCCAGGCGCACACAGCTCCGGCCCACGGGAAGAGTACAATTTGCATTCCGAGAATGTTCAGGGCAACCGTGGCATACCAAAATAATCGTGCAACACGCAATAGTAAACCGCGAAATAATTTGGAGGAAAAAAATTCCTTGAAGAGATTCGAACTCCGCATCAAGCAACGTCACCTATATCAAAAGTTCGATACACTACCGACTGCGCTATTTGACTCGGGGCGCCTCCGCGCGGAGAAACGGGATGTGATCCGAGCCGCGGATGCGGCCGGTGTCTTGTGCAATCCAATTTTCACCCTGTACGCCGTAGGAATCAGGCGTTAAATCAAGATTACGAAGTGTTCCAGTTCCAAATATGCGCTAGTATTTGTATACACCGTGAATACGCTGCGCGATTTGTTGCGTCAGATTCATCGTTTCAAGAGTCAAAAGAGTCGGTGCTGCTAAAACATTTGATTCACGGCAGTCTCCCACGGAACTTTCATCCCGAAAATGAGGGTAACTTTGAGGGGCTATTGCTAGTCTTCTGTGCAACAGATCATGTAATAATCATACCAGATGACGTAGCTTGAACTCCCTCTTCATCCATAAAAATATTACAGTCTATCTTTCACAAACAAACCAAATATTCGGCGTCCATGTTGTAGCCTGGACACCATTCAAATGATGATTTTTTTCGGGAATTTACAAAGGAGATATTCGGGTATGTTATACCATATAATAAATTATTTTGACCACTTATTAGGGAAGATTAACAATCACTTCTCAGAAAACATGTTGGTTTTAGGTAAATATGCCTCAGCCATCCCGACGAGAGGCATTTATGTCTTACCTGTATTAGAGACATATTTCATAGTCAGACACCTTGTGGAAAACAACCCTCATTTAATAAATATAAGACTCATAAAGGGAAAATAAGCATGCAATGTCTGGAGGATGAATCAGGCTATCCGGTCCTGCATTCAGAATCTGCCATTTAACTTTCGTTAATCCGTGAGAAATCCCCGCGTTTACCTGGAAATTTCATCATTAGCCTGGTCAACTTCATCCCAATTTCATCCCAATTCATCCTGAATTTCATCCTGTATCTGGGCTCTTGTCTTCGCCTGATATGTGTGTAAATGTGTAGACATAATACAATTCTGAATTACATTTTTAGGGAGAAATATATATATACAATGTTAAGCAATAATTAGCGATCATTCCTTTCTTTTCTGAGTAATGTTTTATGGTATCCCTGATAAGGCCAGATGAGGCAAAGAAGCTGTTCATGTGACGTTTCTTGCGCTAAGAAAATTGTTGCCCAGGCTCACAGCGTGTTTGTGTAACAGGTTGGGCACGTCTTCATTCCTCTTTCTTAGATATTTAAATTACTGTAGTTGTACCTTAGTTTTGTGTTGAGAATATGCAAGCCATACAAGCAAATTCCTTCTTCTTGTATACTAGTATACTTGTATTGCAGAATAGTGGTGAGAATTTCAATTGATCAATATTTATTCACTTCACTGATATTTTGATTATGTGTTGGCGGAATATAACACAAATAAGCTTAGATTTTTGACTATAGTTGAAAGTCATTTCCTACAGTCAAGGATGAAAAATGGTCTCAAGGATGACAAATCAGACCTTTTCATTACCTGTGATTTTCCAGGTAATATTCCCAAAAATTTCACACTGCGGCGGAGTGCCCCACTGCGTCCAAATGACGCACTCCGCACCGTGTCAGCGGAGTGCCCCACTGCGTCCAAATGACGCACTCCGCACCGTGTCGGCGGAGTGCCCCACTGTGTCCAAATGACGCACTCCGCACCGTGTCCGCGGAGTGCCCCACTGCGTCCAAATGACGCACTCCGCACCTTGTCGGCGGAGTGCCCCACTGCGTCACTCCGCACCGTGTCGGCGGAGTGCCCCACTGCGTCCAAATGACGCACTCCGCACCGTGTCAGCGGAGTGCCCCACTGCGTCCAAATGACGCACTCCGCACCGTGTCGGCGGAGTGCCCCACTGCGTCACTCCGCACCGTGTCAGCGGAGTGCCCCACTGCGTCCAAATGACGCACTCCGCACCGTGTCGGCGGAGTGCCCCACTGCGTCCAAATGACAACACTCCGCACCGTGTCAGCGGAGTGCCCCACTGCGTCCAAATGACGCACTCCGCACCTTGTCGGCGGAGTGCCCCACTGCGTCACTCCGCACCGTGTCAGCGGAGTGCCCCACTACGTCCAAATGACGCACTCCGCGCCGTATCAGCGGAGTGCCCCACTGCGTCCAAATGACGCACTCCGTCCAAATGACGCACTCCGCACCGTGTCGGCGGAGTGCCCCACTGCGTCACTCCGCACCGTGTCAGCGGAGTGCCCCACTGCGTCACTCCGCACCGTGTCAGCGGAGTGCCCCACTGCGTCCAAATGACGCACTCCGCACCGTGTCGGCGGAGTGCCCCACTGCGTCACTCCGCACCGTGTCGGCGGAGTGCCCCACTGCGTCACTCCGCACCGTGTCGGCGGAGTGCCCCACTGCATCACTCCGCACCGTGTCAGCGGAGTGCCCCACTGCGTCCAAATGACAACACTCCGCACCGTGTCGGCGGAGTGCCCCACTGCGTCCAAATGACGCACTCTGCACCGTGTCAGCGGAGTGCCCCACTGCGTCCAAATGACGCACTCCGCACCGTGTCGGCGGAGTGCCCCACTGTGTCCAAATGACGCACTCCGCACCGTGTCGGCGGAGTGCCCCACTGCGTCACTCCGCACCGTGTCGGCGGAGTGCCCCACTGCGTCCAAATGACGCACTCCGCACCGTGTCAGCGGAGTGCCCCACTGCGTTCAAATGACGCACTCCGCACCGTGTCGGCGGAGTGCCCCACTGCGTCAAAATGACGCACTCCGCACCGTGTCGGCGGAGTGCCCCACTGCGTCACTCCGCACCGTGTCGGCGGAGTGCCCCACTGCGTCCAAATGACGCACTCCGCACCGTGTCAGCGGAGTGCCCCACTGCGTCCAAATGACGCACTCCGCACCGTGTCGGCGGAGTGCCCCACTGCGTCCAAATGAGGCACTCCGCACCGTGTCGGCGGAGTGCCCCACTGCGTCCAAATGACGCACTCTCAGCGGAGTGCCCCACTGCGTCCAAATGACAACACTTCGCACCGTGTCAGCGGAGTGCCCCACTGCGTCCAAATGACGCACTCCGCACCGTGTCGGCGGAGTGCCCCACTGCGTCACTCCGCACCGTGTCGGCGGAGTGCCCCACTGCGTCACTCCGCACCGGGTCGGCGGAGTGCCCCACTGCGTCCAAATGACGCACTCCGCACCTTGTCGGCGGAGTGCCCCACTGCGTCCAAATGACGCACTCCGCACCGTGTCGGCGGAGCGCCCCACAGCGTCACTTCGCACCGTGTCGGCGGAGTGCCCCACTGCGTCACTCCGCACCGTGTCGGCGGAGTGCCCCACTGCGTCCAAATGACGCACTCCGCATCTTGTCGGCGGAGTGCCCCACTGCGTCCAAATGACGCACTCCGCACCTTGTCGGCGGAGTGCCCCACTGCGTCACTCCGCACCGTGTCGGCGGAGTGCCCCACTGCGTCCAAATGACGCACTCCGCACCGTGTCAGCGGAGTGCCCCACTGCGTCACTCCGCACCGTGTCGGCGGAGTGCTCCACTGCGTCCAAATGACGCACTCCGCACCGTGTCAGCGGAGTGCCCCACTGCGTCACTCCGCACCGTATCGGCGGAGTCCCCCACTGCGTCCAAATGACACACTCCGCACCGTGTCAGCGGAGTGCCCCACTGCGTCCAAATGACGCACTCCGCACCGTGTCAGCGGAGTGCTCCACTGCGTCCAAATGACAACACTCCGCACCGTGTCGGCGGAGTGCTCCACTGCGTCACTCTGCACCGTGTCAGCGGAGTGCCCCATTGCGTCCAAATGACGCACTCCGCACCGTGTCAGCGGAGTGCCCCACTGCGTCACTCCGCACCGTGTCGGCGGAGTGCTCCACTGCGTCCAAATGACGCACTCCGCACCGTGTCAGCGGAGTGCCCCACTGCGTCACTCCGCACCGTGTCGGCGGAGTGCTCCACTGCGTCCAAATGACGCACTCCGCACCGTGTCAGCGGAGTGCCCCACTGCGTCACTCCGCACCGTGTCGGCGGAGTGCCCCACTGCGTCCAAATGACACACTCCGCACCGTGTCAGCGGAGTGCCCCACTGCGTCCAAATGACACACTCCGCACCGTGTCAGCGGAGTGCCCCACTGCGTCCAAATGACGCACTCCGCACCGTGTCAGCGGAGTGCTCCACTGCGTCCAAATGACAACACTCCGCACCGTGTCGGCGGAGTGCCCCACTGCGTCACTCCGCACCGTGTCAGCGGAGTGCCCCACTGCGTCCAAATGACAACACTCCGCACCGTGTCGGCGGAGTGCCCCACTGCGTCACTCCGCACCGTGTCAGCGGAGTGCCCCACTGCGTCCAAATGACGCACTCCGCACCGTGTCAGCGGAGTGCCCCACTGCGTCACTCCGCGCCGTGTCGGCGGAGTGCCCCACTGCGTCACTCCGCACCGGGTCGGCGGAGTGCCCCACTGCGTCACTCCGCACCGTGTCGGCGGGGTGCCCCACTGCGTCCAAATGACGCACTCCGCACCGTGTCGGCGGAGTGCCCCACTGCGTCACTCCGCACCGTGTCAGCAGAGTGCCCCACTGCGTCCAAATGACGCACTCCGCACCGTGTCGGCGGAGTGCCCCACTGCGTCCAAATGACGCACTCCGCGCCGTGTCAGCAGAGTGCCCCACTGCGTCACCCCGCACCGTGTCGGCGGAGTGCCCCACTGCGTCACTCCGCACCGTGTCGGCGGAGTGCCCCACTGCGTCCAAATGACGCACTCCGCACCGTGTCGGCGGAGTGCCCCACTGCGTCACTCCGCACCGTGTCGGCGGGGTGCCCCACTGCGTCCAAATGACGCACTCCGCAACGTGTCGGCGGAGTGCCCCACTGCGTCACTCCGCACCGTGTCGGCGGAGTGCCCCACTGCGTCACTCCGCACCGTGTCGGCGGAGTGCCTCACTGCGTCACTCCGCGCCTGGTAAGCCGACCGTCACAACCATCTCAACACGCCAGCCGCAGTGCCAGATGACATAGACTATCCTACCAGAACCGTACCGGGGCCACACAATCCCCGCCACTATGGGAGTCAAGCCATCCACCTGTTCAGGTCAGTCCGATCAAATCCCTGCCACTATGGGAGTCGAGCCATCCACCTGTTCAGGATCAGTCCGATCAAATCCCCGCCACTATGGGAGTCGAGCCATCCACCTGTTCGGGTCAGTCCGATCAAATCCCTGCCACTATGGGAGTCGAGCCATCCACCAGTTCAGGATCAGTCCGATCAAATCCCTGCCACTATGGGAGTCAAGCCATCCACCTGTTCAGGTCAGTCCGATCAAATCCCTGCCACTATGGGAGTCAAGCCATCCACCTGTTCAGGATCAGTCCGATCAAATCCCTGCCACTATGGGAGTCAAGCCATCCAACTGTTCAGGATCAGTCCGATCAAATCTCTGCCACTATGGGAGTCAAGTCATCCACCTGTTCAGATCAGTCCGATCAAATCCCTGCCACTATGGGAGTCGAGCCATCCACCTATTCGGGTCAGTCCGATCAAATCCCTGCCACTATGGGAGTCGAGCCATCCACCTGTTCAGATCAGTCCGATCAAATCCCTGCCACTATGGGAGTCGAGCCATCGACCTGTTCAGGATCAGTAAGATCAAATCCCTGCCACTATGGGAGTCAAGCCATCCAACTGTTCAGGATCAGTCCGATCAAATCCATGCCACTATGGGAGTCGAGCCATCCACCTGTTCAGATCAGTCCGATCAAATCCCTGCCACTATGGGAGTCGAGCCATCCACCAGTTCAGGATCAGTCCGATCAAATCCCCGCCACTATGGGAGTCGAGCCATCCACCTGTTCCGGTCAGTCCGATCAAATCCCTGCCACTATGGGAGTCGAGCCATCCACCTATTCGGGTCAGTCCGATCAAATCCCTGCCACTATGGGAGTCGAGCCATCCACCTGTTCAGATCAGTCCGATCAAATCCCTGCCACTATGGGAGTCGAGCCATCCACCTGTTCAGGATCAGTCCGATCAAATCCCTGCCACTATGGGAGTCAAGCCATCCAACTGTTCAGGATCAGTCCGATCAAATCCCTGCCACTATGGGAGTCGAGCCATCCACCTGTTCAGATCAGTCCGATCAAATCCCTGCCACTATGGGAGTCGAGCCATCCACCAGTTCAGGATCAGTCCGATCAAATCCCCGCCACTATGGGAGTCGAGCCATCCACCTGTTCCGGTCAGTCCGATCAAATCCCTGCCACTATGGGAGTCGAGCCATCCACCAGTTCAGGATCAGTCCGATCAAATCCCCGCCACTATGGGAGTCGAGCCATCCACCAGTTCAGGATCAGTCCGATCAAATCCCTGCCACTATGGGAGTTGAGCCATCCACCAGTTCAGGATCAGTCCGATCAAATCCCCGCCACTATGGGAGTCGAGCCATCCACCAGTTCAGGGTCAGTCCGATCAAATCCCTGCCACTATGGGAGTCGAGCCATCCACCTGTTCAGGTCAGTCCGATCAGCGGGCTGGCCAGTCCTGTCGGCGATGGAAACTACTGCTGGAATACGCCACCGGGGACAGTCTAGAAACTGAAACCAAAGTAAGCGCTATCCCTGCCACAGATAGAACGGTATCATAAGTGGGGTCGATTCTACAGAAAACCGACCGTACGGCCGCACGGCATCAGACACACCGCCACCACCGCAGCCGGCAGACCAGCAGCGTGTGACAGCTGGCAGACCAGCAGCGTGTGACAGCCGGCAGACCAGCAGCAGCGTGTGACAGCTGGCAGACCAGCAGCGTGGGACAGCCGGCAGACCAGCAGCAGCGTGTGACAGCCGGCAGACCAGCAGCAGCGTGTGACAGCCGGCAGACCAGCAGCGTGTGACAGCCGGCAGACCAGCAGCGTGTGACAGCCGGCAGACCAGCAGCGTGTGACAGCCGGCAGACCAGCAGCATGTGACAGCCGGCAGACCAGCAGCGTGTGGCAGCCGGCAGACCAGCAGCGTGTGACAGCCGACAGACCAGCAGCGTGTGACAGCCGGCAGACCAGCAGCGTGTGACAGCCGGCAGACCAGCAGCGTGTGACAGCCGGCAGACCAGCAGCAGCGTGTGACAGCCGGCAGACCAGCAGCAGCGTGTGACAGCCGGCAGACCAGCAGCGTGTGACAGCCGGCAGACCAGCAGCGTGTGACAGCCGGCAGACCAAGCCAGCAGCGTGTGACAGCCGGCAGACCAGCAGCAGCGTGTGACAGCCGGCAGACCAGCAGCAGCGTGTGACAGCCGGCAGACCAGCAGCGTGTGACAGCCGGCAGACCAGCAGCAGCGTGTGACAGCCGGCAGACCAGCAGCAGCGTGTGACAGCCGGCAGAACCAGCAGCGTGTGACAGCCGGCAGACCAGCAGCGTGTGACAGCCGGCAGACCAGCAGCGTGTGACAGCCGGCAGACCAGCAGCAGCGTGTGGCAGCCGGAAGACCAGCAGCAGCGTGACAGCCGGCAGACCAGCAGCAGCGTGTGACAGCCGGCAGACCAGCAGCGTGTGACAGCCGGCAGACCAGCAGCGTGTGACAGCCGACAGACCAGCAGCGTGTGACAGACGACAGACCAGCAGCGTGTGACAGCCGGCAGACCAGCAGCGTGTGACAGCCGGCAGACCAGCAGCAGCGTGTGACAGCCGGCAGACCAGCAGCAGCGTGTGACAGCCGGCAGACCAGCAGCAGCGTGTGACAGCCGGCAGACCAGCAGCAGCGTGTGACAGCCGGCAGACCAGCAGCAGCGTGTGACAGCCGGCAGACCAGCAGCGTATGACAGCCGCAGACCAGCAGCGTGTGACAGCCGGCAGACCAGCAGCAGCGTGTGACAGCCGGCAGACCAGCAGCAGCGTGTGACAGCCGGCAGACCAGCAGCAGCGTGTGACAGCCGGCAGACCAGCAGCGTGTGACAGCCGGCAGACCAGCAGCGTGTGACAGCCGGCAGACCAGCAGCGTGTGACAGCCGGCAGACCAGCAGCGTGTGACAGCCGGCAGACCAGCAGCAGCGTGTGACAGCCGGCAGACCAGCAGCGTGTGACAGCCGGCAGACCAGCAGCAGCGTGTGACAGCCGGCAGACCAGCAGCAGCGTGTGACAGCCGGCAGACCAGCAGCAGCGTGTGACAGCCGGCAGACCAGCAGCAGCGTGTGACAGCCGGCAGACCAGCAGCAGCGTGTGACAGCCGGCAGACCAGCAGCAGCGTGTGACAGCCGGCAGACCAGCAGCAGCGTGTGACAGCCGGCAGACCAGCAGCAGCGTGTGACAGCCGGCAGACCAGCAGCAGCGTGTGACAGCCGGCAGACCAGCAGCAGCGTGTGACAGCCGGCAGACCAGCAGCGTGTGACAGCCGGCAGACCAGCAGCGTGTGACAGCCGGAAGACCAGCAGCGTGTGACAGCCGACAGACCAGCAGCGTGTGACAGCCGGCAGACCAGCAGCGTGTGACAGCCGGCAGACCAGCAGCGTGTGACAGCCGGCAGACCAGCAGCGTGTGACAGCCGGCAGACCAGCAGCAGCGTGTGACAGCCGGCAGACCAGCAGCAGCGTGTGACAGCCGGCAGACCAGCAGCAGCGTGTGACAGCCGGCAGACCAGCAGCAGCGTGTGACAGCCGGCAGACCAGCAGCGTGTGACAGCCGACAGACCAGCAGCGTGTGACAGCCGGCAGACCAGCAGCGTGTGACAGCCGGCAGACCAGCAGCAGCGTGTGACAGCCGGCAGACCAGCAGCAGCGTGTGACAGCCGGCAGACCAGCAGCGTGTGACAGCCGGCAGACCAGCAGCGTGTGACAGCCGGCAGACCAGCAGCAGCGTGTGACAGCCGGCAGACCAGCAGCGTGTGACAGCCGGCAGACCAGCAGCGTGTGACAGCCGGCAGACCAGCAGCGTGTGACTGTCGGCAGACCAGCAGCGTGTGACAACCGGCAGACCAGCAGCGTGTGACAACCGGCAGACCAGCAGCGTGACAGCCGGCACCGTGTCGGTCTGGCGTGTGACGTCGGCGCCGTGACAGTCGGCGCCGTGTCGGTCTGGCGTGACAGTCGGCGTGTGACAGTCGGCGTGTGACAGTCGGCGCCGTGTCGGTCTGGCGTGTGACAGTCGGCGTGTGACAGTCGGCACCGTGTCGGTCTGGCGTGTGACAGCCGGCACCGTGTCAGTCTGGCGTGTGACAGTCTGGCGTGTGACAGTCGGCGTGTGACAGTCGGCACCGTGTCGGTTTGGCGTGTGACAGCCGGCACCGTGTCGGTCTGGCGTGTGACAGTCGGCACCGTGTCGGTCTGGCGTGTGACAGTCGGCACCGTGTCGGTCTGGCGTGTGACAGTCGGCACCGTGTCGGTCTGGCGTGTGACAGTCGGCACCGTGTCAGTCTGGCGTGTGACAGTCGGCACCGTGTCGGTCTGGCGTGTGACAGTCGGCGCCGTGTCAGTCTGGCGTGTGACAGTCGGCACCGTGTCGGTCTGGCGTGACAGCCGGCACCGTGTCAGTCTGGCGTGTGACAGTCGGCGTGTGACAGTCGGCACCGTGTCGGTTTGGCGTGTGACAGTCGGCACCGTGTCGGTCTGGCGTGTGACAGTCGGCACCGTGTCGGTCTGGCGTGTGACAGTCGGCACCGTGTCGGTCTGGCGTGTGACAGACGGCGCCGTGTCAGTCTGGCGTGTGACAGTCGGCACCGTGTCGGTCTGGCGTGACAGCCGGCACCGTGTCAGTCTGGCGTGTGACAGTCTGGCGTGTGACAGTCTGGCGTGTGACAGTCGGCGTGTGACAGTCGGCACCGTGTCGGTTTGGCGTGTGACAGCCGGCACCGTGTCAGTCTGGCGTGTGACAGTCGGCACCGTGTCGGTTTGGCGTGTGACAGTCGGCACCGTGTCGGTCTGGCGTGTGACAGTCGGCACCGTGTCGGTCTGGCGTGTGACAGCCGGCACCGTGTCAGTCTGGCGTGTGACAGTCGACACCGTGTCAGTCTGGCTGGGTCACAGGGCCTCACCTAATGGCGGCGCCGGCGATCGCCACCGAGCCCTCCAGCGCGTACGTGACCGGAGCGTCCTTGCCCAGTTTGTAGCCGACCGTGGTGAGTAGGCCGTGAGAGGACTGGATGATCTGAGGGAACACAGGCGCAGTGATCCATCGCTCCACCGCTCTCCGAGACAAACAGACACACACGGACAGACCAGTAGTCAAACAGGCCAACTCACCGCTCTCCGAGACAAACAGACACACACGGACAGACCAGTAGTCAAACAGGACAACTCACCGCTTTCCGAGACAAACAGACACACACAGACAGACCAGTATTCAAACAGGACAACTCACCGCTCTCCGAGACAAACAGACACACACGGACAGACCAGTAGTCAAACAGGACAACTCAGCGCTCTCCGAGACAAACCGACACACGGACAGACCAGTAGTCAAACAGGACAACTCAGCGCTCTCCGAGACAAACAGACACACACGGACAGACCAGTAGTCAAACAGGACAACTCACCGCTCTCCGATAAAAACAGACACACACGGACAGACCAGTAGTCAAACAGGACAACTCAGCGCTCTCCGATACAAACAGACACACACGGACAGATCAGTGGTCAAACAGGACAACTCAGCGCTCTCCGAGACAAACAGACACACACGGACAAACCAGTAGTCAAACAGGACAACTCAGCGCTCTCCGAGGCAAACAGACACACACGGACAGACCAGTAGTCAAACAGGACAACTCAGCGCTCTCCGAGACAAACAGACACACACGGACAGACCAGTAGTCAAACAGGACAACTCAGCGCTCTCCCAGACAAACAGACACACACGGACAGACCAGTAGTCAAACAGGACAACTCAGCGCTCTCCGAGACAAACAGACACACACGGACAGACCAGTAGTCAAACAGGACAACTCACCGCTCTCCGATACAAACAGACACACACGGACAGACCAGTAGTCAAACAGGACAACTCAGCGCTCTCCGATACAAACAGACACACACGGACAGATCAGTGGTCAAACAGGACAACTAAGCGCTCTCCCAGACAAACAGACACACACGGACAAACCAGTAGTCAAACAGGACAACTCAGCGCTCTCCGAGGCAAACAGACACACACGGACAGACCAGTAGTCAAACAGGACAACTCAACGCTCTCCGAGACAAACAGACACACACGGACAGACCAGTAGTCAAACAGGACAACTCAGCGCTCTCCCAGACAAACAGACACACACGGACAGACCAGTAGTCAAACAGGACAAATCAGCTCCGTGCAATGCAATTTGAAGCACAGTAGACTGTCGTCCCACTAACATTTACAGCCAACAAATTCAAATTGTAGGTTCTGTAATCTCAGCTCTCATTCTCAGCTGCAACTGAGACTCCGACTGGTTATTGATTCGGCTCTGATTGGAATCGTTCAATACACATTTCTTGAATAAAAAATAATCGATTCACCACTAGATCTTTTGATTCATGAACCGTGATTGTATCAAAACCTGCATGGAATCAAGGCTGATTGAATCAAAAGATTTAACGATTCTTAACGATTCAAATGCACATGGTAAATTGTACATCGGAAATTGTAAAAAGTAAAATACAATGCAGTCCCAGTGGCTACATTCATTTATACTAAAATATGATTGCTGTAACAATGTTTTAATGATATGTGTGTGTATGTTTCCATTTGTATTTATTAAACATAAATTCAACATATATATATTCAAATGTTAAATCAAACGTGAATCAATATATTTTGTATTATTATTATTTGAATCGGAAAGAATCGATTCTCAAATGTTCTCCATGATTCGAACGGTGATTGAATAATTCAGGTTCCAAAACGAATCGTGATTGAATCGTCCCATAAAAGTTGAATCAATAACCAGTCTGAACTGAGTCCAACAAGTGTTTCCAAAACTGGCGTAAGCATAACGTGTCTTAATTATAAACAATTCTGTGGTAGCAGCTATTTGAGGAGATAAAAAAACACATTAAAATCACACACATATAATGAAGATCATGAAAGCAAACATCGAGTTAACTTTGTAATGAAACAAGCGGAGCTGTGATGCGGCGAGGCCAAGCATCACTATCAGCTCAGTCCGGACCAGCCCAGCCCAGCCCAGCCCAGCCCAGCCCAGCCCAGCCCAGCCCAGCCCAGCCCGGCCCGGCCCGGACCGGACCGGACCGGACCGGACCGGACCGGACCGGACCGGACCGGACCGGACCGGCCCAGCCCAGACCAGACCAGACCAGACCAGACCAGACCAGACCAGACCAGACCAGACCAGACCAGACCAGACCAGACCAGACCAGACCAGACCAGACCAGGTCGGGTCAGGTCGGGTCAGGTCAGATCAGGTCGTCAGATGAGGTGAAGGTCAGGTCGGGTGAGGTCAGAACCTGACCTTGCAGCCGGTGTTGTAGAGCAGGAAGCAGCCGGTGCCGTACGTGTTTTTGGCCTGGCCCTGCTGGAGACACGTCTGGCCCACCAGCGCCGCCTGCTGGTCACCCAGAATCTGCAGCAGGCACACGGCTCAGCAGTCAGCACGGACGGCACCGCTCAGCAGTCAGTACGGACGGTACGGCTCAGCAGGGCAGGGCAGGGCAGGGCAGGGCAGGGCACGCCGCGGCACGGGACGGCACGGCACGGCACGGGATGGGATGGGATGGCACGGGACGGGACAGCACGGTACCGAGCGGCACGGGGCGGCACGGGGCGGCACCGCTCAGCAGGGCACGCGACGCCAAACAGCACGGCACGGCTCAACTGGGCATGGCACGGCAAGGCACGGCACATGCTGATTGGTGTTAAAGGGCGCTCCCGACAACGAATTAAGCAAGGCACGGTACACAAACTGACATCTGAAGATCATGAATGACAACATGAAAATTAAATGGTTTTAGTGCTTCAAGAGACATACTAAATAGTAAGGAACTCAGTGAAGGTAAACATTTCAATCATAGGTGTCAATTGTATTCATCATTTGTTGTCATCAATTGTATCAGTACAACATATCTTCCTAGATATATTGAAGTTTCCTAGATATTTTCACCTAGCAGAGTGTACGTGTGACTTACGCCGGAGATGGGGACTCCTTTCAGCGCCCCGGACGTCAGGTGACTCGGGTGTGACTCGGGTGTGACTCGGGTGTGACTCGGGTGTGACTCGGGTGTGACTCAGGTGTGACTCAGGTGTGACTCAGGTGTGACTCAGGTGTGACTCAGGTGTGACTCAGGTGTGACTCAGGTGTGACTCAGGTGTGACTCAGGTGTGACTCAGGTGTGACTCAGGTGTGACTCAGGTGTGACTCAGGTGTGACTCAGGTGTGACTCAGGTGTGACTCAGGTGTGACTCAGGTGTGACTCAGGTGTGACTCAGGTGTGACTCAGGTGTGACTCAGGTGTGACTCAGGTGTGACTCAGGTGTGAATCAGGTGGCTCAGGTGTGACTCAAGTGTGACTCAGGTGTGACTCAGGTGTGACTCAGGTGTGAATCAGGTGTGAATCAGGTGTGACTCAGATGTGACTCAGGTGTGACTCAGGTGTGACTCAGGTGTGACTCAGGTGTGACTCAGGTGTGACTCAGGTGTGACTCAGGTGTGACTCAGGTGTGACTCAGGTGTGACTCAGGTGTGACTCAGGTGTGACTCAGGTGTGACTCAGGTGTGACTCAGGTATGGCTCAGGTGTGGCTCAGGTGTGACTCAGGTGTGACTCAGGTGTGACTCAGGTGTGACTCAGGTGTGACTCAGGTGTGACTCAGGTGTGGCTCAGGTGTGACTCAGGTGTGACTCAGGTGTGACTCAGGTGTGACTCAGGTGTGACTCAGGTGTGACTCAGATGTGACTCAGATGTGACTCGGGTGTGACTCAGGTGTGACTTACGCCCGAGATGGGGACTCCTTTCAGCGCCCCGGATGTCAGGTGTCCGTACACCTCGGACGAACTGCGGATCTCGGGCAGCACCGACTTCGGGATGTCGAAGAACCTGGCACACGGGTCGGGTCAGTCAGCCACGGAGCCCGCAGAGCCGACTCCGCACAGGACAGGGACACACAGGGGCAGACAGGGGCACACATTCGAATACCATGTCTAAATCTTACATTACAAAACAAATTACATATCAGCAAAGACAATATCACCGACTCGGAAATCATTTTCATTGGGCAACAACAGAACGACAGAGAAGAATAAGAACCATGACAGCCCTGCTGACCGATGGACAGCCGGCCGGCTACCATCGGCCAGCCCGGTTACCTATCCCCTACTGCGAGCCTGGCCGGCCGGCTATCTATCTACCTATCTCCTACTGCGAGCCTGGCCGGCCGGCCGGTTACCTCTCTCCTACTGCGAGCCTGGCCGGCCGGCCGGTTACCTCTCTCCTACTGCGAGCCTGGCCGGCCGGCACCGGATACCTATCTCCTAATGCGAGCCTGGCCGGCCGGCCGGTTACCTCTCTCCTACTGCGAGCCTGGCCGGCCGGCACCGGATACCTATCTCCTACTGCGAGCCAGGCCGGCCGGCGCCGGTTACCTATCTCCTACTGCGAGCCTGGTCGCCCGGATACCTATCTCCTACTGCGAGCCTGGCCGGCCGGCCGGTTACCTATCTCCTACTGCGAGCCTGGTCGCCCGGTTACCTATCTCCTACTGCGAGCCTGGCCGGCCGGTTACCTATCTCCTACTGCGAGCCTGGCCGCCCGGTTACCTATCTCCTACTGCGAGCCTGGCCGGCCGGTTACCTCTCTCCTACTGCGAGCCAGGCCGGCCGGCCGGTTACCTATTTCCTACTGCGAGCCAGGCCGGCCGGCGCCGGTTACCTATCTCCTACTGCGAGCCTGGTCGCCCGGTTACCTATCTCCTACTGCGAGCCTGGCCGGCCGGTTACCTCTCTCCTACTGCGAGCCAGGCCGGCCGGCCGGTTACCTATTTCCTACTGCGAGCCTGGTCGCCCGGTTACCTATCTCCTACTGCGAGCCTGGCCGGCCGGTTACCTATCTCCTACTGCGAGCCTGGTCGCCCGGTTACCTATCTCCTACTGCGAGCCTGGCCGGCCGGTTACCTATCTCCTACTGCGAGCCTGGCCGCCCGGTTACCTATCTCCTACTGCGAGCCTGGCCGGCCGGTTACCTCTCTCCTACTGCGAGCCTGGCCGGCCGGTTACCTATCTCCTACTGCGAGCCTGGCCGGCCGGTTACCTATCTCCTACTGCGAGCCAGGCCGGCCGGTTACCTATCTCCTACTGCGAGCCTGGCCGGCCGGCCGGTTACCATCTCCTACTGCGAGCCTGGCCGGCCGGTTACCTATCTCCTACTGCGAGCCAGGCCGGCCGGTTACCTATCTCCTACTGCGAGCCTGGCCGGCCGGCCGGTTACCATCTCCTACTGCGAGCCTGGCCGGCCGGTTACCTATCTCCTACTGCGAGCCAGGCCGGCCGGTTACCTATCTCCTACTGCGAGCCTGGCCGGCCGGTTACCTATCTCCTACTGCGAGCCTGGCCGCCCGGTTACCTCTCTGCTACTGCGAGCCTGGCCGGCCGGTTACCTATTTCCTACTGCGAGCCTGGCCGGCCGGTTACCATCTCCTACTGCGAGCCTGGCCGGCCGGTTACCTATCTCCTACTGCGAGCCTGGCCGGCCGGTTACCTATTTCCTACTGCGAGCCTGGCCGGCCGGTTACCTATCTCCTACTGCGAGCCTGGCCGGCCGGTTACCTCTCTCCTACTGCGAGCCAGGCCGGCCGGCCGGTTACCTATTTCCTACTGCGAGCCTGGCCGGCCGGTTACCTATTTCCTACTGCGAGCCTGGCCGGCCGGTTACCATCTCCTACTGCGAGCCTGGTCGCCCGGTTACCTATCTCCTACTGCGAGCCTGGCCGGCCGGTTACCTCTCTCCTACTGCGAGCCTGGCCGGCCGGTTACCTATCTCCTACTGCGAGCCAGGCCGGCCGGCGCCAGTTACCTATCTCCTACTGCGAGCCAGGCCGGCCGGCGCCGGTTACCTATCTCCTACTGCGAGCCTGGCCGCCCGGTTACCTATTTCCTACTGCGAGCCTGGCCGGCCGGCGCCGGTTACCTATCTCCTACTGCGAGCCTGGCCGGCCGGCGCCGGTTACCTATCTCCTACTGCGAGCCTGGCCGGCCGGCCGGCACCGGTTACCTATCTCCTACTGCGAGCCTGGCCGGCCGGCGCCGGTTACCTATCTCCTACTGCGAGCCTGGCCGGCCGGTTACCTATCTCCTACTGCGAGCCAGGCCGGCCGGCCGGCTATCTATCTACCTATCTCCTACTGCGAGCCTGGCCGGCCGCCCGGTTACCTATTTCCTACTGCGAGCCAGGCCGGCCGGCGCCAGTTACCTATCTCCTACTGCGAGCCTGGCCGCCCGGTTACCTATTTCCTACTGCGAGCCTGGCCGCCCGGCTACCTATTTCTTACTGCGAGCCTGGCCGCCCGGTTACCTATCTCCTACTGCGAGCCTGGCCGGCCGGTTACCATTTCCTACTGCGAGCCTGGCCGGCCGGTTGCCATCTCCTACTGCGAGCCTGGCCGCCCGGTTACCTATCTCCTACTGCGAGCCTGGCCGGCCGGTTACCATTTCCTACTGCGAGCCTGGCCGGCCGGTTACCATCTCCTACTGCGAGCCTGGCCGCCCGGTTACCTATTTCCTACTGCGAGCCTGGCCGCCCGGCTACCTATTTCTTACTGCGAGCCTGGCCGCCCGGTTACCTATCTCCTACTGCGAGCCTGGCCGGCCGGCGCCGGTTACCTATTTCCTACTGCGAGCCTGGCCGGCCGGTTACCGATTTCCTACTGCGAGCCTGGCCGGCCGGTTACCATCTCCTACTGCGAGCCTGGCCGGCCGGTTACCTATTTCCTACTGCGAGCCTGGCCGGCCGGTTACCATCTCCTACTGCGAGCCTGGCCGGCCGGTTACCTATTTCCTACTGCGAGCCTGGCCGGCCGGTTACCATCTCCTACTGCGAGCCTGGCCGGCCGGTTACCTATTTCCTACTGCGAGCCTGGCCGGCCGGTTACCATCTCCTACTGCGAGCCTGGCCGGCCGGTTACCATCTCCTACTGCGAGCCTGGCCGGCCGGTTACCATCTCCTACTGCGAGCCTGGCCGGCCGGTTACCTATCTCCTACTGCGAGCCTGGCCGGCCGGTTACCTCTCTCCTACTGCGAGCCTGGCCGGCCGGTTACCTATCTCCTACTGCGAGCCTGGTCGCCCGGTTACCTATTTCCTACTGCGAGCCTGGCCGGCCGGTTACCTATCTCCTACTGCGAGCCTGGCCGGCCGGCCGGTTACCTATCTCCTACTGCGAGCCTGGTCGCCCGGTTACCTATTTCCTACTGCGAGCCTGGCCGGCCGGTTACCTATCTCCTACTGCGAGCCTGGCCGGCCGGCCGGTTACCTATCTCCTACTGCGAGCCTGGTCGCCCGGTTACCTATTTCCTACTGCGAGCCTGGCCGGCCGGTTACCTATCTCCTACTGCGAGCCTGGCCGGCCGGCCGGTTACCTATCTCCTACTGCGAGCCAGGCCGGCCGGTTACCATCTCCTACTGCGAGCCTGGCCGGCCGGTTACCATCTCCTACTGCGAGCCTGGCCGGCCGGTTACCTATCTCCTACTGCGAGCCTGGTCGCCCGGTTACCTATTTCCTACTGCGAGCCTGGCCGGCCGGTTACCTATCTCCTACTGCGAGCCTGGCCGGCCGGCCGGTTACCTATCTCCTACTGCGAGCCAGGCCGGCCGGCCGGTTACCTATCTCCTACTGCGAGCCTGGCCGGCCGGCCGGTTACCTATCTCCTACTGCGAGCCAGGCCGGCCGGCCGGTTACCTATCTCCTACTGCGAGCCTGGCCGGCCGGCCGGTTACATATCTCCTACTGCGAGCCTGGTCGCCCGGTTACCTATCTCCTACTGCGAGCCTGGCCGGCCGGTTACCTATTTCCTACTGCGAGCCTGGCCGGCCGGTTACCTATCTCCTACTGCGAGCCTGGCCGGCCGGTTACCTATCTCCTACTGCGAGCCAGGCCGGCCGGTTACCTATCTCCTACTGCGAGCCTGGCCGGCCGGTTACCTATCTCCTACTGCGAGCCAGGCCGGCCGGCCGCCCGGCTACCTATTTCTTACTGCGAGCCTGGCCGCCCGGTTACCTATCTCCTACTGCGAGCCTGGCCGGCCGGCGCCGGTTACCTATCTCCTACTGCGAGCCTGGCCGGCCGGTTACCTATTTCCTACTGCGAGCCAGGCCGGCCGGCCGGTTACCTATCTCCTACTGCGAGCCTGGCCGGCCGGCCGGTTACCTCTCTCCTACTGCGAGCCTGGCCGGCCGGCCGGTTACCTATCTCCTACTGCGAGCCTGGCCGGCCGGCCGGTTACCTCTCTCCTACTGCGAGCCTGGCCGGCCGGCGCCGGTTACCTATCTCCTACTGCGAGCCTGGCCGGCCGGTTACCTATCTCCTACTGCGAGCCTGGCCGGCCGGTTACCTATTTCCTACTGCGAGCCTGGCCGGCCGGTTACCTATCTCCTACTGCGAGCCTGGCCGGCCGGTTACCTATTTCCTACTGCGAGCCTGGCCGGCCGGTTACCTATCTCCTACTGCGAGCCTG
The DNA here is from genome assembly GCA_036785665.1 of Chirona hameri. NCBI lineage: Eukaryota > Metazoa > Arthropoda > Thecostraca > Balanomorpha > Balanidae > Chirona > Chirona hameri. Next base: position 106,093 of record JAXIVJ010001842.1, read on the forward strand.
GCCGGCCGGTTACCTCTCTTCTACTGCGAGCCTGGCCGCCCGGTTACCTATCTCCTACTGCGAGCCTGGCCGGCCGGCCGGTTACCTATCTCCTACTGCGAGCCTGGCCGGCCGGTTACCATCTCCTACTGCGAGCCTGGCCGCCCGGTTACCTATCTCCTACTGCGAGCCAGGCCGGCCGGCCGGTTACCTATCTCCTACTGCGAGCCTGGCCGGCCGGCCGGTTACCTCTCTCCTACTGCGAGCCTGGCCGGCCGGTTACCTATCTCCTACTGCGAGCCAGGCCGGCCGGTTACCTATCTCCTACTGCGAGCCAGGCCGGCCGGCCGGTTACCTATCTCCTACTGCGAGCCTGGCCGGCCGGCCGGTTACCTCTCTCCTACTGCGAGCCTGGCCGGCCGGTTACCTATCTCCTACTGCGAGCCTGGCCGGCCGGTTACCTATCTCCTACTGCGAGCCTGGCCGGCCGGTTACCTCTCTCCTACTGCGAGCCTGGCCGGCCGGTAACCTATCTCCTACTGCGAGCCTGGCCGGCCGGCCGGTTACCTATCTCCTACTGCGAGCCTGGCCGGCCGGCCGGTTACCTCTCTCCTACTGCGAGCCTGGCCGGCCGGTTACCTATCTCCTACTGCGAGCCAGGCCGGCCGGCCGGTTACCTATCTCCTACTGCGAGCCTGGCCGGCCGGCCGGTTACCTCTCTCCTACTGCGAGCCTGGCCGGCCGGTTACCTATCTCCTACTGCGAGCCTGGCCGGCCGGTTACCTATCTCCTACTGCGAGCCTGGCCGGCCGGTTACCTCTCTCCTACTGCGAGCCTGGCCGGCCGGTAACCTATCTCCTACTGCGAGCCTGGCCGGCCGGCCGGTTACCTCTCTCCTACTGCGAGCCTGGCCGGCCGGTTACCTCTCTCCTACTGCGAGCCTGGCCGGCCGGTTACCTATTTCCTACTGCGAGCCTGGCCGGCCGGTTACCTATTTCCTACTGCGAGCCAGGCCGGCCGGTTACCTATCTCCTACTGCGAGCCTGGCCGGCCGGCCGGTTACCTCTCTCCTACTGCGAGCCTGGCCGGCCGGTTACCTATCTCCTACTGCGAGCCTGGCCGGCCGGTTACCATCTCCTACTGCGAGCCTGGCCGGCCGGATACCTATTTCCTACTGCGAGCCAGGCCGGCCGGCCGGTTACCTATTTCCTACTGCGAGCCTGGCCGGCCGGTTACCTATCTCCTACTGCGAGCCTGGCCGGCCGGTTACCTATCTCCTACTGCGAGCCTGGCCGGCCGGTAACCTATCTCCTACTGCGAGCCAGGCCGGCCGGCCGGTTACCTATCTCCTACTGCGAGCCTGGCCGGCCGGCCGGTTACCTCTCTCCTACTGCGAGCCTGGCCGGCCGGTTACCTATCTCCTACTGCGAGCCTGGCCGGCCGGTTACCTATCTCCTACTGCGAGCCTGGTCGCCCGGTTACCTATTTCCTACTGCGAGCCTGGCCGGCCGGTTACCGATTTCCTACTGCGAGCCTGGCCGGCCGGTTACCATCTCCTACTGCGAGCCTGGCCGGCCGGTTACCTATTTCCTACTGCGAGCCTGGCCGCCCGGTTACCTCTCTCCTACTGCGAGCCTGGCCGGCCGGTAACCTATTTCCTACTGCGAGCCTGGCCGCCCGGCTACCTATTTCTTACTGCGAGCCTGGCCGCCCGGTTACCTATCTCCTACTGCGAGCCTGGCCGGCCGGCGCCGGTTACCTATCTCCTACTGCGAGCCTGGCCGGCCGGTTACCTATCTCCTACTGCGAGCCTGGCCGGCCGGTTACCTATCTCCTACTGCGAGCCTGGCCGGCCGGTTACCATCTCCTACTGCGAGCCTGGCCGGCCGGTTACCTATCTCCTACTGCGAGCCTGGCCGCCCGGTTACCTATTTCCTACTGCGAGCCTGGCCGCCCGGCTACCTATTTCTTACTGCGAGCCTGGCCGCCCGGTTACCTATCTCCTACTGCGAGCCTGGCCGGCCGGTTACCTATTTCCTACTGCGAGCCAGGCCGGCCGGTTACCTATTTCCTGCTGCGAGCCTGGCCGCCCGGTTACCTATCTCCTACTGCGAGCCTGGCCGGCCGGCGCCGGTTACCTATCTCCTACTGCGAGCCAGGCCGGCCAGCGCCGGTTACCTATCTCCTACTGCGAGCCTGGCCGGTCGGCGCCGGTTACATATCTCCTACTGCGAGCCTGGCCGGCCGGTTACCATCTCCTACTGCGAGCCTGGCCGGCCGGTTACCATCTCCTACTGCGAGCCTGGCCGGCCGGTTACCTATCTCCTACTGCGAGCCTGGTCGCCCGGTTACCTATCTCCTACTGCGAGCCTGGCCGGCCGGCACCGGTTACCTATCTCCTACTGCGAGCCTGGCCGGCCGGTTACCTATTTCCTACTGCGAGCCTGGCCGCCCGGTTACCTATTTCCTACTGCGAGCCAGGCCGGCCGGCGCCGGTTACCTATCTCCTACTGCGAGCCTGGCTGGCCGGCCGGTTACCTATTTCCTACTGCGAGCCTGGCCGCCCGGTTACCTATTTCCTACTGCGAGCCTGGCCGGCCGGTTACCTATTTCCTACTGCGAGCCAGGCCGGCCGGCGCCGGTTACCTATCTCCTACTGCGAGCCTGGCTGGCCGGTTACCTATTTCCTACTGCGAGCCTGGCCGGCCGGCGCCGGTTACCTATCTCCTACTGCGAGCCTGGCCGGCCGGCCGGCGCCGGTTACCTATTTCCTACTGCGAGCCTGGCCGGCCGGCGCCAGTTACCTATCTCCTACTGCGAGCCTGGCCGGCCGGCCGGCGCCGGTTACCTATCTCCTACTGCGAGCCTGGCCGGCCGGCCGGCGCCGGTTACCTATTTCCTACTGCGAGCCAGGCCGGCCAGCGCCGGTTACCTATCTCCTACTGCGAGCCTGGCCGGCCGGCCGGCGCCGGTTACCTATTTCCTACTGCGAGCCTGGCCGGCCGGCGCCAGTTACCTATCTCCTACTGCGAGCCTGGCCGGCCAGTTACCTATCTCCTACTGCGAGCCTGGCCGCCCGGTTAGCCTGTTTACAGACGGCGCGGGCACGACGGCGGTCAGACCTGCACAGGTAGTCGTCCCACTGCAGCGTGGCCAGGTTCATCAGCATCGTGCGCGAGGCGTTCGTCACGTCGGTGATGTGCAGACCACCGTTCACGCCACCAGTCAGGTTCTGCCGGTCAGGGCACAGGTCAGGTCGGGTCAGGTTAAATGAGACAGGTCAGGTTCTGCCAGTCTGGTCACAGGTCAGGTCGGGTTGGGTAGATAAGGCTCTGCAGGTCAGGTCAGACAGATCAGTTAAGGCAGACAAGACTCTGCAAGTTTCGCAAGATGGTTGATGACTGAGGACTGAGGACTGGGCACTGAGGACTGAGGACTGAGGACTGGGGACTGAGGACTGAGGACTGAGGACTGGGGACTGAGGACTGAGGACTGCGGACTGCGGACTGCGGACTGCGGACTGCGGACTGCGGACTGAGGACTGAGGACTGGACACTGATGACTGAGGACGTACCCAGACGAGCCAGGTGTCAACGGTGCCGAAGAGCAGGTTTCCGGCGTGCAGAGCCTCCGAGACGGCCGGCACCTTGTCCAGCAGCCAGCGCAGCTTCACGGCACTGAAGTAGGACGTGATCGGCAGGCCGCACAGCTCCTTCAGCGCGTCCTTGTCCTTCTCCGGACATCTGACAACAGACAGCAGATACCGCACTTTTGATGACCCGACACAGATACTGGATAGGGTTGGGTCGGTATCAAGCAAGCTCTAGTTTTAATATAAAGTGGTCTGGCTGTTGGTACTGGAATTGGCAACGTGGACCCACAAAATCATTCTCCGCTCAGCCCCCAAAGACCGCCAGTTTCTCGCCAACAAATATCATATATAATCTGCACAAGAACAGCCAGCTAAAAGTCGATGGCTTATATAGCTAATTGTATTTTGACTCGACTTAAGATAATAGTTCACCTTTACAAATTGCTTGAAAATTGGCAGTAAGGGGATCTTGAGCTGACAAAATGCAAATGACTGCCTTGGAAGATCGATGGATCTCCGTGGAGTAAAGAGAAAGTTTCTCTTTTGTATGATGCATGTCGCATACTTTTCTCACAACCGGCTCCGCCACTACACCATCTGACAAGGGAGTGACCACCCCGACTTGGTGTCAGAGAGTGTGTCGAAAGTCTCGTAAGTAACGCCATAACAACGACGGACGGCCGTTTCGCGGTTCGAAACCACCAAATTCCGAACTTGTTTTCGATCTTGTGTCGAGGGTTGAACTATTCTAACTACTGTAAAAACTATAGGGAAATAATGACCTTTTCCACAATAATGGAGTTATTATTTGAAATCGACAGACGAGACCAAATATATATTGTAAATTGATCACATTTTGCATATAAACATTCCTACCGAAAGATATTTCAAGTTAAAGTTGATAAGCGTTCCACGCTTATAACCGTCGGTACTCAGTAAGTACTCGGTAACGAATTCACTGTTCGAGCTCAAATTAGCCTCCCTACGCATTGTTATTTATCATGAAGGTATGCAATATGTTTCCAGCACTATCTTTTCCGAATATGTGCCAAATTTTTATGAACAATCAACAAGCATTTGAAAAAGTGCATTGAAATCGGCAGTTTAGTTTGGCCCCGTACGGCGACCTATTTAGTGTTCTCAATTAAACAAAATGGATGTTTTCCCCATTCATTTTCAACATACAGGTATTCAATACATTACAATGCACAAATGACACATTTATATGAACCGTTTTTCCGTAATCAATCAATAAACATTTAAGAAAACCGTGATGCATTCGGTGGTTGGCCCCCTTACGACGACGCATTTAGTGTATGCGATTTGTTGAGAGGTAATTCAACCAGAGGTATTCAACGTTGAACAGATTGATACAAAAGCGCGTTTAATATGTCGCGTTTCCAATAGTGGAGGGAAAACACCGATCATGAACTCCGAAAGAAGTATATGTACTTGCTTTCTATTTTTTCCAAACTTCCAACTTTTAATTAGGGAATAATTGTATTTCATTCTTAAATTTAGATCACATCATTTTTATGCCATAACGGTAGGCTAAGAAATTGTTGCTAAACAAATACAAAGGTCATTATTCCCCTTAACAGTTCGAATTTGCTAGACTGGACTATCGGAATCGGTTCGGGTGCCGGTGAGGGTCTGGCCGGCATGTGAAGGGGGTCTGAAGGGGCGCCACCCACTTCTGCAGCAGCGTCTGCACCGTCTGTGTGGTCCTGCCGTCCAGCCAGACGATGGCGTTGTGCAGCGGCCGGCCGGTGGTGCGGTCCCACACCACGGTCGTCTCGCGCTGGTTCGTGATGCCTGCGGGCAGCCGCGGACCAAGCGATCAGGGCCGGGCGGGAGCGGCGCGACAGCCGAGGACCTAGAGGTCAGGGGCGGAGCGGGGCGGGGCGGGGCGACAGCCGAGGACCTAGAGGTCAGGGGCGGGAGCGGCGCGACAGCCGAGGACCTAGAGGTCAGGGGCGGGGCGGGCCGACCATGGACAGAGATACCGAACACGGCGACACTCAAAAACTGAACTGAGCGCCGTCACGATGGAGCAGTGTAAGGTGAGCGCAATGCGTCCCAGCTCAAATCTGACCCTGGCTGCCGAGGCCTCCACTGTCCGAAGGACGCATACCACAGCAGACGTGAAATACCGGCTCACGCGTCCACCACGGCAGACGCGAGATACCGGCTCACGCGTCCACCACGGCAGACGTGAGATACCGGCTCACGCGTCCACCACAGCAGACGCGAGATACCGGCTCACGCGTCCACCACGGCAGACGCGAGATACCGGCTCACGCGTCCACCACGGCAGACGCGAGATACCGGCTCACGCGTCCACCACGGCAGACGTGAGATACCGGCTCACGCGTCCACCACAGCAGACGCGAGATACCGGCTCACGCGTCCACCACGGCAGACGCGAGATACCGGCTCACGCGTCCACCACGGCAGACGTGAGATACCGGCTCACGCGTCCACCACGGCAGACGTGAGATACCGGCTCACGCGTCCACCACGGCAGACGTGAGATACCGGCTCATGCGTCCACCACGGCAGACGTGAGATACCGGCTCACGCGTCCACCACGGCAGACGTGAGATACCGGCTCACGCGTCCACCACGGCAGACGTGAGATACCGACTCACGCGTCCACCACGGCAGACGTGAGATACCGGCTCACGCGTCCACCACGGCAGACGTGAGATACCGGCTCACGCGTCCACCACGACAGACGTGAGATACCGGCTCACGCGTCCACCACGGCAGACGTGAGATACCGGCTCACGCGTCCACCACGGCAGACGTGAGATACCGGCTCAGGCGTCCACCACGGCAGACGTGAGATACCGGCTCACGCGTCCACCACGTCAGACGTGAGATACCGGCTCACGCGTCCACCACGGCAGACGTGAGATACCGACTCACGCGTCCACCACGGCAGACGTGAGATACCGGCTCACGCGTCCACCACGGCAGACGTGAGATACCGGCTCACGCGTCCACCACGGCAGACGTGAGATACCGGCTCACGCGTCCACCACGGCAGACGTGAGATACCGGCTCACGCGTCCACCACGGCAGACGTGAGATACCGGCTCACGCGTCCACCACGGCAGACGTGAGATACCGGCTCACGCGTCCACCACGGCAGACGCGAGATACCGGCTCACGCGTCCACCACGGCAGACGTGATATACCGGCTCACGCGTCCACCACGGCAGACGTGAGATACCGGCTCACGCGTCCACCACGGCAGACGTGAGATACCGGCTCACGCGTCCACCACGGCAGACGTGAGATACCGGCTCACGCGTCCACCACGGCAGACGTGAGATACCGGCTCACGCGTCCACCACGGCAGACGTGAGATACCGGCTCACGCGTCCACCACGGCAGACGTGAGACACCGGCTCACGCGTCCACCACGGCAGACGTGAGATACCGGCTCACGCGTCCACCACGGCAGACGTGAGATACCGGCTCACGCGTCCACCACGGCAGACGTGAGATACCGGCTCACGCGTCCACCACGGCAGACGTGAGATACCGGCTCACGCGTCCACCACGGCAGACGTGAGATACCGGCTCACGCGTCCACCACGGCAGACGTGAGATACCGGCTCACGCGTCCACCTGTGCCAGCGTCAACAAGGCGATTAACAATCGAACGCGATAAATTAAGTGGTGAACAGATATCGACCAAACCATCAGACAAAAGGAAGTAGTTAGTCTGCACTTTGGCGCTAGCCCCTCCTACAAGCCCAAACTACACCGCTTTACACGCAGAAAATAGCCACTCTAATTACCACAAACCAGTCTCGGCTGAGTGTACATTCCGGTCCGTAGACGACCCCACGATCTTACTGGCTCAGCATATTAACGTATAAACAGCGGTTCTGCTATAAACAATGTTTGAATGTGTTTGTATGATCGTCCATCGTCATAATGAAGCCCCACCGTTCTGAAATAAGGCAGATCTTGTGGCGGATCCGGCCATACACTGCTGGCGCTGTCAGCGCCGTCCCGTGCCTGACCTCCCCCTCTGACAGCCGGTCCCCGGCCTGACCTCCCCTCGTCCCGTGCCTGACCTCCCCCTCCGACAGCCGGCCCCCGGCCTGACCTCCCCCTCTGACAGCCGGTCCCCGGCCTGACCTCCCCTCGTCCCGTGCCTGACCTCCCCCTCCGACAGCCGGTCCCCGGCCTGACCTCCCCCTCTGACAGCCGGTCCCCGGCCTGACCTCCCCTCGTCCCGTGCCTGACCTCCCCTTCTGACAGCCGGTCCCCGGCCTGACCTCCCCCTATGACAGCCGGTACCCCGCCTGACCTCCCCCTCTGTAGCCGGCACTGACCGATGGTGGCGATGTCTGCCTCGTCCACCTCCAGCGCCCGCAGGTTCTCCACCGTCTTCTCGATGCAGAGCAGCGAGGATCTGAGCAGCTCGTCAGGATCGGCCTCCACCCAGCCCTCGTGCGGGAACGTCAGCCGCACCTCCACCTGGTGGTATGTCAGCAGCTGCGCAGAGTTGGCAGTGAATACCTGCAAGACGAGCACCGACGCCGCGTCAGAACAACGTCAGAACACCGTCAGAGCAACGTCAGAACAACGTCAGAGCAACGCCAGAACAACGTCAGAGCAACGTCAGAACAACGTCAGAACAACGTCAGAACAACGTCAGAACAACGCCAGAACAACGTCAGAACAACGTCAGAACAACGTCAGAGCAACGTCAGAACAACGTCAGAGCAACGTCAGAACAACGTCAGAACAACGTCAGAACAACGTCAGAACAACGCCAGAACAACGTCAGAACACCGTCAGAACACCGTCAGAACAACGTCAGAACAACGTCAGAACAACGTCAGAACAACGCCAGAACAACGCCAGAACAACGCCAGAACAACGTCAGAGCAACGTCAGAGCAACGTCAGAGCAACGTCAGAACAACGTCAGAACAACGTCAGAACAACGTCAGAACAACGTCAGAACAACGTCAGAACAACGCCAGAACAACGTCAGAACAACGTCGGAACAACGTCAGAACAACGTCAGAACAACGTCAGAACAACGTCAGAACAACGTCAGAACAACGTCAGAACAACGTCAGAACAATGTCAGAACAACGTCAGAACAACGTCAGAACAACGTCAGAACAACGTCAGAACAACGTCAGAACAACGTCAGAACAACGTCAGAACAACGTCAGAACAACGTCAGAACAACGTCAGAACAACGTCAGAACAACGCCAAAAAACAACGCAAGTACAACGCCGAACAACGTCCAAACCACGTCATCTCAGAATACATCATATCAGCATCACACTGATTGGATGGAGCAAATAAGACATCAATAGTTGAACATCTGCAGGAGGGGGGGGGGGGGGGGGGGGGTTGCCCTAACTGCAATGGTTAAATGGTAGGGGAGAGTGGGGAGAATTGGGACACTTTTGCGAGTTCGACTTTGAGAGGGCATTACTCCCAAAGTATGTGTGGTAGCCAAATCGTCGTGGCACCAACAGATCGGCTGAACATGTCTTCGCATCATATCAACACAACTTCATGTGTGGTATTTTAGGACTTATAGAATGGAAAATTTAATAGCATCGTTTTCAGGAGAATTGGGACACCTACAGGAGAATAGGGACAGACATGTAGGAGAATATAACAATGTTAAGGATCATTAGGATACGAATGACACCGAAACTTATTTAGGTTTTACGATCATCGGTATTATCTAAAAACATTTTCTATGGATTATCCTAATAATTGTATGCAAGATAATTCACCCAAATGCCCTTGTTACTGAAAATTCATTACATATGCATGTCACCAAAACAAAACAAAAACATTAAAATGCCTTGCGAAATAACGCTATATTTTGTGCATGATAAACAATAACTAACTAAATAAAAATATACCATTTAATATATAGCTTCCATTATATCAGCATGAGCATTGGGATTTCGCAGAAGAATTGAGAATAGTTTTTGGCGCTCACCTCGCCCAGCATAACACCACAATGGCAAAGGATCATTCATAGTTTGCAACTCTGCCTCACATATTTGTTTATATAACATTAGAAGTGACCTATCAATGCCCACATGTATAATATTCACATGTCTCTAATCCCTATTCTCCTGCATCTCAATTATCCCCACTTTAATTTTACAACCACATATTTTTTTTATAGAATATCTTAACTTCATAAGTTCAATAACTTTTACACAAATTATCAAAGGGGTAAAAATCCAGTGAAATCCAGGTGCAAGTGGCACGTGGGATTGTGTGAGTCACTTGTTTGTTTTTCTTCACAGTTCACATTGTGGAGGGTTTTTGGACACACTTTCAAAGGATCATTAATAGTTTGCAACTCTGCCTCACATAGCAACTTGTACACTTGCTATTTTAGGAACTACACAAACACAAATATAGGGGGGGGGGGGGGCAAGTCTGGAGAGTCAGCTGGTCATGGGGGTGCCCCACTCCCTCTCCTGATGATGACCCTCCAATACACCCCTCCACCCAATGTAGGACCCATCCTGGACATGTCCTATGTTTTCCACATTACTGGAACCAGTTATTTTGTTTCCCTTCATGAGTTCAGAATTGTGATAATGTTCTCCAGAAGTGATTTAAATGGCAGCACATGGTTTCCTGTTGACTGCCTTGGAAGCCGTTTTAATAGGTCCAAGTGGTGGCAAATATTACATTTGGGATACTTTTGACATTATTTTTTTTTACCTTTTCCCTTATTTTGGTTCAGAACAGATCTTGAGATCTTCTTCAAACTCTCCTAACATTTTGTGTTTGTTTTGACATAGGGTGTATATTGTAGAATACCTTCAGTGTGCCCTGAACTGCAGTTTTGTTTCAATAATGAATTGTAATGACCTGCAGTGCAAATGATTATATTTTGTTGTTCCTCCATAGATAGCTGTATAATGGTGTAAATAAAACCCAACATACATCAAATAAAACTTCAAAGCACACATTATAAATTGCATTAGCGAAGCTTGTAATGCTGTCTCATTTGGATGCACCACATGAAAATTAAATTTAGACATTTGTTTATGTTCTATCCTGCAAAACAACACTATCATCTTCATATCTACAAGGATTGCTGCATCAATGAATTTGCACTGTCTCGGAGTCCAACTCTCATTCCAGGGCTCATTCAAAGTTGGCACAAATTGTGAACTCTGATTCCACATCCTTAATATAACTGATAAATCACACCCTGCCCTGTCTCCTGATGTACTCTCTCTCTCTCTCTCTCTCTCTCTCTCTCTCTCTCTCTCTCTCTCTCTCTCTCTGCTCTGCCTCTGCCTCTGCCTCTGCCTCTGCCTCTGCCTCTGCCTCTGCCTCTGCCTCTGCCTCTGCCTCTGCCTCTGCCTCTGCCTCTGCCTCTGCCTCTGCCTCTGCCTCTGCCTCTGCCTCTGCCTCTGCCTCTCTCTCTGCCTCTCTCTCTCTCTCTCTCTCTCTCTCTCTCTCTCTCTCTCTCTCTCTCTCTCTCTCTCTCTCTCTCTCTCTCTCTCTCTCTCTCTCTCTCGAAAGTATCTGTGGATGGGTTGCGGCGATATGGCGAACTACCCAAAGCGGTTTGAAAGCCCCCGTGTATTCGCGTCCGGGCAGCTCACCGACCGGTCAAAGGTCATGTCACCCTCCCTTCTCTCCTCGACCCACCCCGGCGCCCGCCTTGCGACTGCTCTGTCGTGTTCAGGCCAAAGCGCGAGATTGTGAATTAGAGTCGCAACTTTTGAGCTCCTAGCCCACAAGGTAATATTTAGAATCCTTCAGCTGTTTCCAGATAGTAAAATGAGAGATGCAGTTGTTCGTTTTGAACTTGTAATAATAATTTGACCAATCACTAAATCAAAGAAAACTATGACCAGGCGCGGATTCAGACCCTCTCCCGGAGACCGACAAATTCAAACTTACAAAATTACGCTAACAAAATTCATGTAGAGTGCTTCGAAAACACTTCATTCATCAATAAGACCTCTCCATTTGATCTACTGACAAAATATGCTGCGTTCACACATTTTTACCGACCATAAACACCGCGCTCATTAACACGCCCCCTCCTGGGAATATTTCGGGATCCGCTCCTGTTGGCTATTATAAATATAATATTAATATATTGGTATTAATTATTCTGGTGTCGCCGTTAGTATAATGCTTGTGAAGCAGCGTATACTTTAGGATTACTGTTCTATGGTGATTGAAGGTTCGGTAACCCGCGCCCTGCTGGGGTCGGCAGCCGAACGCGCCCCGCTGGGGGGGGGGGGGGGGTAAATATTACACCGTCGTATCTTCCGAACCAATGACCGCAGCGGGACACGCAAGGAGGCGATCGAAAGAAGACTAATATAATGCACACTCGAAATTCTTAAAATAAAGTCACATGGCAGGTCTCACGATCAGGTCAAAGGTCAAACTTGAGGTATTTGAGTTTTTTTAGCCATACTTTCCATCCAAAGCCTTAGATTGCGACTATTATCGCACAAGGTGCTCTCAAAGGTATAATGCATCTCCCGTATAAGCCGAAAGTGAAATTTTAAGCGAATGTCAAGGTCAAGGTCAGGTCACAGAAGGTCACAGGTCTACGAAAGCCATGCGACACATGTTGTATGGGCTATTTTACACATATAATTCGATAGTAGCAGCCATTGTCACAACCTGACTCCACATGATTGCCCTCAGGTCAAGGTCAGGTCACAATAAGGTCAAAATTTGAAATTGATTAATATAAATACAAAATACATGTTTCTAGACCAGCTTTGTCTCAGAAATACAGTGGTGGTATTAATTGGTTATTCTTTTATGACTTGACCTTGACCTGAGGGCAATTACGTGGGGTCAGGTTGTGAAAATGGCTGCTATTATCGAAGTATACGTGTAAAATAACCCATACAACATGTGTCACATGGCTTTTGTAGACCTGTGACCTTTTGTGACCTGACCTTGACCTTCGCTTACAATTTCACTTTCGGCTTACACGGGAGATGCATTATACCTTTGAGAGCACCCTGTGCGATAATAGTCGCAATCTAAGGCTTTGGATGGAAAGTATGGGTCAAAAACTCAAATACCTCAAGTTTGACCTTTGACCTGATCGTGACCTAACATGTGACCTTATTTTAAGAATTTCGAGTGTGCATTATATTCGTATCCTTGAAACCTTTCAATCGCCTCCTTGCGTGTCCCGCTGAGGTCATTGGTTCGGAAGATACGAGGGGGGTAATATTTACCCCCCTCAGTTGGGAGAGCGCTGGGCGTCTGACCTCACCCGGTAGTGGCAGCCCGGCTTCGAGTCGCTTCGGTGCTCACTATTTGCCCCTGATTGGGATGGCCTGTGGCCGGTGGCAGCAGTCGCACTCAAGGTCAGGTGACGTCAGAGGACGGGGCGGACCGTGTCCGGGTATGTCGGGCACGTTAAACTTTCGCTTCCAAATTCTGCCGGACGCCAGGAATTGCTTGATCGGGTGGTGGTGTCAGCGCCTGCGCAACAAGCTATGCTTAGCGCGGGGCCTGACCTCGGAAATCCATCCATTCAAAACACATTCGGACTAAATAGAAAAATATATAAAAAATAGTGTTGTTTTGCAGGATAGAACATAAACAAATGTCTAAATTTAATTTGCATGTGGTGCATCCAAATGAGACATCATTACAAGCTTTGCAAATGCAATTTATAATGTGTGCTTTGAAGTTTTATTTGATGTATGTTGGGTTTTCTTTACACCATTATACAGCTATCTATGAAGGAACAACAAAATATAATCATTTGCACTGCAGGTCATTACAATTCATTATTGAAACAAAACTGCAGTTCAGGGCACACTGAAGGCATTCTACAATATACACCCTATGTCAAAACAAAAACAAAATGTTAGGAGAGTTTGAAGAAGATCTGAAGATCTGTTCTGAACCAAAATAAGGGAAAAGGTAAAAAAAACAATGTCAAAAGTATCCCAAATGTAATATTTGCCACCACTTGGACCTATTAAAACGGCTTCCAAGGCAGTCAACAAGGAACCATGTGCTGCCATTTAAATCACTTCTGGAGAACATTATCATAATTCTGAATTAATGAAGGGAAACAAAATAACTGGTTCCAGTAATGTGGAAAATATAGGACATGTCCAGAATAGGTCCTACATTGGGTGGAAGGGTGTATTGGAGGGTCATCATCAGGAGAGGGAGTGGGGCACCCCCATGACCAGCAGACTCTCCAGACTTGTTTGTGTAGTTCCTAAAATAACAAGTGTACAAAGTGTGTCCAAAAACCCTCCACAATGTGAACTGTGAAGAAAAACAAACAATAAGTGACA